>JACGDI010003137.1:1316801-1423755 GCA_014898725.1 Jacaranda copaia
ATCAACTCAATCCACCGGACTTCCGGACCGCTCATTATTTTGCAGCATCAAATATTAAAGGCTCATGATCATCCCCATTCTTTTATCATTCATTCAACAATTTAATGAATAGTAAATAAATCTAGAATTAATAATTAATTGCAACAATTAAATGCTCATATCATAAACAAATAATTGAATAAGCATAACTCTTATGCCATTAATGGAAGATTAACTTTAACCAATTTTTAAAAGCACTCAAAAATATCAAACATAATTTTGAGACCTTGCACAATACTTGTGCATCTAATATGTATGATGTAAAAACTTATTAAGCATTAAAGGAGATGGAAAAAACAACTCAATGCTCACCAAAAGCCTTAAAATGGGACTGTTGAGCAGCTTGGGTGCACGACAGGGTAGGCTGTGAGCACAACATGTGCCCAGAGCCAAGCTAGTGCCGAGGCAGTGCTATAGCCCCTATTTTTGGGGGTTCAAGGCATGCCAAATATGTTTTCCCATAAGCTTTCATGCACCAATAATTTTAGCACATGTTCTCAATATGTTAACATACATGATAGATAAATTTCCATATTCAAAACGCCTTTTAAAAATGAAAATTCAAATGCACAAACATGCCTTCAAAAATTAGAAAAAGCTAAAATCATATTCTTCAAAATCTCCAATAAAACTCCAATCACATTGGATCCAAAAATGGCCAAAACAAATTTGATCAAATCTCAACATGCTATATCACCATATAATGATTAATGTTAAATCAACATTCAACATTAATCACTATGAATTAAAAGATACTAACTACATGAATTAACACTTAAATCACATAATAGCATGTTTTCAACTCAACAATCGAGGAGCCACACACAACATCAACCAAATACTCCAATCCATCGTATGAATTGAGAATTTGGTGCATGATTTAGGCTCCGATACCACATGAAAGCAACTAAGGCACTAGGATCTAATTATCAAAACTTCAAAAGCATGAAATTAACTAGTGCTTACAAGCACACCAAGGGTCAATAATGCTAGGGATTCAGAATTGGTGAGAGCATTACCTTGAAAACCTAAATCCAAGGAGAGACTTGTGAACTCTTAATAATTCCAAAAACTGCTTACAACTAGCACAACTACAAGAGTACAAAAATCGCCCAATCAAAACTCCTCCAAAAATACCTCAAAAATTCCTAGAGCGTCTAAACTCCTTTAATAACTCTCTATAAAAGTTTTGGATGAAAAAGATTTATTTAACTCCATTGAAAAATTTACCAAATTAGACTCTATGTAGATGGATCTCCAAAACAAGCAAACTCTCTTGTTTACCTCTATTGTTATAATTCACACACCAATTATATGTTCCAAAATCTCCAACCTATAAGATGAAATAAGAAAGGATATTTTCAAAAGTGGAGGCCAAATTTAGGTGGAGAAGAATAAGAAGAGAGCAACACTTTCAACACATGAATGCAATGCTTGTAAGGGGGTTTTGGAGGAAAATTGCAAAGAATCTAATTCTTCACAAATGGTGTGATCTAGTGACCGATTCTCTATATATATATATATATATATCTATATATAGATGCGAATGGTGTGATGCCAAGGTGGCATCACAAATTCCATGAGGAGGTGCCAAGGTAGCAAATTAAATTCAAATCTCATTTGAATTTCATGTGTATTTTAATTACATTTGAAATTTAATTCCAAATTAATTAAGATGCTAATTCAAATAAACTCTTCATTTGAATTTTACCTTCAAAATTCATTTTTTCCATTAATTAAATTAATTTAAACTCTTTTATTTAATTAATTACCGTTTGACTTAACTTTTTAAGTCAAACTAGCTTAACTCTTAAGTTTAATTTGTTAACTTAACTCTTTAAGTTAACTTCGCTAATTGATAGTCATGATGGCACTAAATAATTAACTCCTTAATTATTAGTCTAATTTAACTCCTTAAATTAATTAATTAATTTAACACTTAAATTAATCAAGCTAAAAATCAACTTTAAAATTGGCACCATAAATTTAGTTCATTAAAAGTTAGTTTTCTAACACTTAGAGAATTTTCTCCATCAATTAGGAAGCTAATTAGATTTTGTGTATAACCCAATAGGTTCAACCATTCATTGAACAATTGCTTACAACTCCTTGTGACTTTTGAATATCTTTTGTTCATTTTAGTTTAAAACTTCTTTCAAACTAATCACTCAATTTAATTAATCACATTAATTGAAGAATACCTAAACGCCATGGTTGATGACCAACTTCAAGCCCATGGAGCCTAACTAATTAGCCAAAATGAATATTCTAAAGAACTATCATCACTCTACACATGCATACAAATATGGTCCTTTCATCTCCTATCTTTCGAAAGAGGCATAGGACAAGATATTTGTCAGCTCCTAATAGCTTTTATATTATGTTTTTATTCATAATATTCGATCCTATTGTGTGACCTCACATTTGGAAAACTCTTTTTTCAAATGTCACACCATCTTATGGAAGGATTTTTGGGAATCGAACATTACAGAATACATAGGAGAAGCACTCGTCCTTCATAATCATGCAGAGTCAGATTCCATCTTGGATCTCACAAACCTCCATGCCAAGTAACGTAAGCATCATTAGTGTAAGTTTATCTAGATATTAGATGCTTTGTCTCATAAGATCTTATGACTTGGAAGATTTAAGATCATAACCATATGAGACTTCTTCCATGGTCACCAAACCAAGTCCCGTAGTTATAGGTGATCGAAGAGCTTCATCCAAATGCTAATGAAGTGACATAAAGCATAAGATGAAGATGGTCTTATAAAGAATATCATTCAATCAAGATTATTTTACAAAGAAATAACTTTTATAGGGCTAATCTCATTGGTTTATAAGGTACTATTTCAATAATAACATACAATTATCTAAGATAAATTGCTCTTATTTTCCAATAAGTCGGCCTATTACCTCATCTCCATCATAATTTCTAGGTTGGATGTTCTCATTCGTTTCAACATCATTAAGATATCTTGCACAAAAATTCATGCACTCATCCATTAAGTACCCTTTAGTAATTGAACCCTCTCGATAAGCTCAATTGCGGACATATTTTGTTAAGGTAAGTAGGTACCTAAATGAAAACTAAAAGCATAATATTGGAACTTTAGGGATGTTAAGTGCCCAGGAAGCTAATTAGATTAGTCTTGTAAAACTATTTTCTTATAAAACAATCTTGATTGAATGATATTCTTTACATGGCCATCTTCATCTTGTGCTCTTTATTACTTCTTGGCATTTGGATAAAGACCTTAGATCACACTAGACTATAGGACTTGGTTATACATTAGATGGTAATCATGAAATAAGTCTTACATGATCATGATCTTAGAACTTCCAAGTCGTAAGATCCTATAAGATAAGGCATCTAAAATTTGAATAGACTTGCACTGACAATACATAAATCTAAGGGTTGGATGTCATTTCATTCCATGAACAATTCTATACGAGATATGGATACATATTAGTGGATGTTTTTTTTAGAATAAGGCACAAACGATCCACCTAAAGAATCTACTAGATAGCTGTAGGGACAAGTTCTCCTACTTATGCTAGTGCAAATAATTAGAACTTTAAGTTAAGGATCTATGGTAACCTAGTGTTTGGTCTACATGTTTTGACTCTTCCTTGGTCACTTAGCAGTCTATTTAGGTAAAGATTAGGTATGAGCTACTAGACATGGAGATTTGTAGGATCCAAGATGAAATTCGATTCCTCGTCTTTATGAAGGGTGAGTACATCTCCTATGTACTCTATAAAGATCGATTCTAAGAAATTCTTGCATAAGATCATGTGACAATTTAGAAAAGGTATTTTCCAAAGATGAGCTTATACAGTGGAATCGAACATTAGGAATAGAGACATAGCATCAAGGCCATTATAAAGCCAGAAAATATCTTGCCTTAAGCTTATTTCAAGAGATAAGAAATGGAAGGACCGTATTTGCATGGTACACATAAAGCTATAATGTTCTCTAAAAGCATTCCTTTTGCTAACTAATTGAACTCCATGAGCTCAAGATTGGACATCAACCATGGAGATTAGGCATTCTTTAATTAATGGAGATTAATTGAAATGAGTCAATTTAGTTTAAAGGAGTTTAAACTAAAATAAATGTACGATATTCAAAAGTCATGAGGAGTTGTGAGTCGATGTCCAATGAATGGTAGAACCTATTGGTTTACACACAAAATCCAATAGCATTTCCTAAATCATTGAGGAACTTTCTAAGTGTTAGAAAATTCACTCTATAATGATCAATTTTTTAGGAGACTGAAAATTGAAGTGTTACTTAGCTTGATTAATTTGAGTGTTAAACTAATTAACTAATTTAAAAGTCAAATTAGATTAATAATTAAAGATTTAATTATTTGGTGCCAAGTGACCATCAATTGGTTAAGTTAGCTTAAAGAGTTAAGTTAACAAAATTAAGCTTAAAAAGTTAAGCTTGTTAGCTTAAGTGTTAAGTTAAAGGTTAATTAATTAAATTTAATTATTTAATTTAATTAATGTGAATAATCCTTTTTGGATGAAAAATAAAATTATAGGTTCATTTGGTGTGACATTTTCATAAGCTTGAAATTAGATTTCAAATTAAGTTAAAATACACACAAAATTCAAATTAAATTTGAATTTGCCAACTAACATGCAAAAGTTGCATGGTTGGTGGTCCACCTACCCTTGAAGAAGGTGTGACGCCAACTGGACATCACTCTTTCCTCCTTCTATATATAGATATAGAGGTGAGGTGGGTGGTCATGAATATTATGCAAGTGAAGAATTAGGTTCTTACACATTTTCCCTCTATTCTTCAAGGTGTTCACTCATGTGTTGAAGTTCACCTTCCTCTTCTTCTCTAACGCCAAAAGTTAGTCATTACCTCTCATCTCTTCTCTGAATCTCCAGCTAAAGGTAAGGAGTGATTGGAAATTGCTTTAGTGTGTGGATCATTTCGATAGAGGCAAATCAAATGGTTTCTTAAGCCGTTGGAGATTCATCTATGGGAATAGAAACTTGGTGATTTTATTCTTGAATATCCATAAGGTTTTTTGATCCAAAAATTTCACAGTAGATCTATCAAGGAATTGAGAATATTTTTGAATTTTTTTGGAATTTTTGGTGAAGCTTGACTTGTGCAAAAGTTACATAGATTTTGCTGTGATGTTGCTTAGCAGATTCTGGATTGAAAAAGAGTTCTTCACTTTCTCTTTGGAATTGAGCTAATCAAGGTATTCCATTACCTAAATGCAAATCATGAGCATTCTTAGATCCTTGTTAGCTTGAGTAGCCTAGTTAAATTTAGCTTTTGAAGTTTTAATTACTAGATCCTTATGCTATTCTAGCCTTCAAGTAGTATTGAAGCCTAATTCCTACTATGATTTGGATTTTTTGATTGATTGACTCATGTGATGGATTTATTATAATCACCAAATTCTCAATTCATATGTTAGATTGGAGTGTTTGGATGGTGTTGTATGTGGCTCCTTAATTGATGAATTGAAAGCATGCTATTATGTGTTTTAAGAGTTAATTCATGTAATTAGTATGTTTTAATTCATGGCTTCTAATGTTGAATGTTGATTTAGCATTAGTTGGTGTTATATGTTAGATAGCATGTTATTGTATGGCTAAAATAGTTTTGGTCATTTTTGGATCCAATTTGATTAGAGTTATGTTAGAGATATTTTTAGAATAAGATTCTCACTTGAACTTGTTTTCTAAAGCATGTTTAGAGACTTTTAATTTCAATTTTGAAAGGTGTTTTAATGTTGAAATTACATCTATAATGTGTGTTTTAATGTCTAGAAGATGTTCTAAAGCTTTTAGTGCACAAAAGTTGAGCCAAAAATGGCTTAACTCGCCCTTGACCATGAAATAGGGCAGCTGCCGGCCATGGCGACACACAAGGCAGGGTAGTAACTGAGAGTTGCTACATAACCATGCACACAACTCGACCAGTAGTGCCTAGTTTAGGGTTGGGTGAGTTTTGAACCTTATTTTGGTTCCTTTTGTGACTAAAAACCACTTTAAATCACACCAAATGGATAAACAAGTGTTGTGCAAGCTCTCAAAATTATGTTTGACATTTTTGATTGCTTTTAAAAACTTGTTATAGTTAATCTCCTATTTTATTGTACAATTGTTATGCTTGACTAGTTATTTGTTTATGAGATAAGCACTTAATTATTAGAATTGAATGTCAATTCTTGATTTAAATACTGTTCATTTAAGTATTGAACGAATGATGAATAAATAGGGATGATCATGAGCCTTTTAACATTGATTTTATTAATTTCAAGTTGTTTAAATGGGTTTATATTAAATGCGGCTTGCATGCTTCTTATTCTATCTTGTAAAAGTTATGAGAGTAGAATCACTAGGTGTAAAGTTTTCTTTCTCTTGTAAAATTTGCAAGGAACAAAAAAGATCATATTAGAATAGCACCCCGCAAGCCAATTAGATTGACATGTAAACTATTTTACTTGTGATACAATCTTAAATGAATGATATTTCTTATAAATGGTCATCTTCATCTTATGTTTTTATTTTTTCACTAGTATATGGTTGAAGCCCCTAAATCATATAATACTATGGACTTGGTCATGCACTAAGTGGTGATTGTGGAATAAGTCTTACACAATCGTGATCTTAAACATTCCAAGTCATAGAATCTTATGAGACAGGGCATCTAAGACTTGTATAGACTTGTACTAACAATGCATAATCTAAGAGTTGGATGTTGCTCTATTCCATAATCAAACTGTATAAAATACGGGTGCATGTTAGTGAGTGCCTGTTAGAGAACAAAGCACTGGAGACCAGCTTGGAGAATCCACTGGATAGTTATAGTGGCTAAGTTTTCCAGCTTATGTTAGTGTATATAATTAGTCCATTGATCAAAGGATCCATTGTAACCTTATGTTTAGGTCCTCATGCTTTGACTCCATCTTGGCCACTTAATAGGTGTTCCAGTGATGATTGGGCATGAGTGACATAAACATGAAGGTTTATGAGATCTAAGATGGGATTCGACTCCTCATTTTTGTGAAGGGTGAGTACATCTCCTATGCATTCTATGGTGATTGATTCCTAGAAGTCCTTAGCTAAGGCAGTATGACAATTTGGAAAAAGAGTTTTCCAAAGATGAGGTCACAAATTGAAATCGAACATTAAGAATAGATGCATAGTGTTGAGGCTATTGGGAGCCAACAAATATCTTTCCCTAGACCTCTTTTATAGAGACAAGAGACAGAAGGACCACATTTGCATGGTACGCATAGAACTAGAATGGTTTACCAAAAGCATCACTCAGACAATTATTGGGCTCCATGGGCTTAAGGTTGGATATCAACCATAAAGATTGGGTACTCTTCAATTAATAGAGATTAATTGAATTAAGTCGATTAGTTTAAATGAGTTTAAACTAACATGAATATATGATATTCGAAAGTCACAAAGGTTGTGAGCCATGTCCAAAGAACAGTAGAGCCTAATAGGTTACACAAAAAAGCTAATTGGCAATCCTCAATATTGAGGGGAATCTTCTAAGTGTTAGAAGGATTCCATGGTGGCCGAAAATTAAGCAAGTCTATTGATGTAATTTTTAGTTATCTCAGTTTGATCAATTTAATTGTTAAATTGATCTAATTGATTTAAGGAGTTAAATTAAGACTAACTAAATTAAGTGTTAATTTAATTTGGTGCCTCATGACTACTAACTAGTCAAGTTAACTTAAGGTGTTAAGTTAATATGATCTAGCTTAAAGAGTTGATCTAGTTGACTTAAAGGTTAAATCAAAGTTTAATTAAATTAAAGCATTTAATTTAATTAAAATGAAGAATATATTTTGGAGGGAAAACTCAAATGAAATGTTCATTTGAAGCTGAATTAGAATTTAATTAGGTAGACATTTCATGAGATGAAATGTATATTCCAAATTAAATTCAAATTCAACATAAATTAACATGCAACTTGCAAGATGCTTGCAAGTTGGCATGCTTAGATGGAACCCCCTCTTTAAAGAGGGGCATCACCCCATCTCTGCGCTATATATAGATATAGAGTAGGGGGTGGACAGCACTATATTTACTTACACATTTTGTGCATCTAAGAGTTAGATCCTAAATTCCCTCCAAAAAGTGATTCTCAAACGAGTTAAGGCTTCACTCTCTTCTTCACCTCCCTGACCATTTTTGGCCCCTACCAGTTCTCTTTCTACTTGATTCTTTCAGCTAAATTAAGGATAAAATGATTGTCAATTGGTGTGTGGACTTTGACATTAGAGGCAAGATGAATTTCGGATTACTTGCTTTGGTGATCCTCTGTTCCAGCTGTAAGTTTCTGGATTCTGTTTGAGGTTTTGCTAAAGTATTTTTGTGCTTAATTTTTTACTGGAAATTCATCATCAAGTTTCTGAAATTTCGATCTATATTTTACTTGAATCTGAGGTGATTTGCTGAATCAAAAGTTGATCACACTCTGCTGCGCCAGAAGCAGTTTACCTTCGGGAATCAAAGCTCTACTTTGAGTTTTTCGTTAGATTTTGCTTGAAGGGTAACAATCTGAAATTAATCATTATATAAGCATAATTGAGATCCGTGGATTGGTGTAATCTAAGTTAAATTTCAGTTTTAAAATGTTTTAAATTGGATCCTTAGCATTACACCTCTTTCAAATCCATGGAGGCTTAAAGACCCGTGAATGTATGGGGATATACTCATGTAGTAGGTTAGTTTAATCAACCTACTTAAAAGTAACCCAATGATACACCTATGGCTCTAGGTGCATCATTTGGTTAGGCCAATGGTCAGGCCACCTTAGGAGTATGTTAGGCGTATTTACTTAGTTATGCTTTCCATATTCTATTAATGTATGAGATACATGACTAGGATATAAGGAATCTAAATAAGGAGAGAAAAATGATGAGATCATTGCAAGCAAAAACCCTCCACTTAGAACGTGTAAGTGCCTTTCAAATATTAAGTCAAAATGGATAAAAATTAAAAGAGTTTTAATTAATCCAAGCCTTCTACCAATAATATGTGACATGATGATACTACCATCTTTGTGTGATATACATCCGATCATGAGGGTCACACTTAGATGAAAAACTGTGACCATAGACTTAGCATATGATGCACTTTGATTTGAGAATGCCCATACATTATACACTGGGTCACAAAAGATGTTTTGGTGCTCATCTCGAATCAAAAAATGATTGGTAAGTTTCACTTAACACCAAGTAGTGTAGAGGTCACCCTTATAGGGGATCTATATGAAATGGTGAGATAAAATATATCAAAAGTTGCATAAGTTGCAATTAGTAAAAGTTGCTTACTTTCAGATTATTTGTGGATATACATCCAGTCAGTCATGGGGGCCTACTTACAAGCCCTTAAGATCTTGATTCTCACTAGGAAATATGATTTCCCAAATTCTTCTTGGGGGTGAAGGATTTGATAAAATAGGGGGGCAAAACATAAAGACCATAAACATATTTTTGATATTAATACTCAATCATACACTTATACTTTTTTTTTTTTTTGCCTCTTGTAGATTTTTGAAATCTTCAAAACAAAATGGCTAAAAATCCCCTTGCAAGGATTTTGGAAATTAATAAACTCATCGGGCTTAACTTCTAAGATTGGTTGAGAAACCTTAAGATAATTCTTAACTCTGAAAAGAGAACCTATGTCCTTAATTAAAGTCCGCTTGACATATTAGGTGAGACCCCACTGATTAGGCTCACAAATTGTTCACTAAATTTGTAGATGGCGATCTACAAGTGAGATGCCTCATGATGACATCTATGACTAATGAGCTTTGAAAGACTCACGAGCATATGAGACATGCAAGTGAGATCTACAAACACCTACAAGTGTTGTATACTGTACAAACAAGATATGAAAGGTTTGATTTGTCTAAAGTGCTCTTTAGATCAAGGATAAGTGAAGGTTCTAATGTCCATGATCATGGGCTCAAGATGATTAGACTCATCAAGAAGTTTGGACAACTTGATGTAGTTATAAACAATGACCTTTATGTGGATTTGATTCTCTAGTCATTACCCCCATTATTCGACCAATTAGTTATGAACTTTAATATGTCCAAGCAAGAAGTTGTGATTAATGAATTGGTGAACATACTTGTGACCATCAATGTAATGATGAAAAAAGAAAGGCCTGTTATGCTTGTTTCTTTCTCCAAGTCGAAAAGACCTAGGGGTCTAAGAAAATGAGGTAAGAGGAATAAGAGTTTTTCTTCCAAAGGGAAGAAACTTAAGAAATGTTTCATGAGGGCTAAGAAAAAGGCTAAAATTAAAACAAGTTGTTTCCATTGGGATAAAAACGGACATTGGAAAAGAAATTGCAATGCTTATCTTGCAACCTTTGAGAAGGGTATTTACTTCTTTGAGGTGCATTTGACGACTAATTTTTCTTGAAGGGTATTTAACACTATATGCAGTTCTCACCTGTGTAATTCGTTACATGAAATGGAAAGAAGAATGAGTCTTCATGAAGAGATATGATTCTTCACTTAGGAAATGGAACAAGAATTGTTACCATAGTGTAAGGTGTTATCAAGTTAGACTTGAGGAATACAAGCATTGTACTTAATCTAGTTTATTATGTTTCCTACCTTGTTAAGAACATTGTTTCAATTTATGTTCTTGATAACGAAGGATTTTTTTTTTATATCAAATGGGAAGTTAAAGGCATTAAAAAATGGTTCTTTAATTTCTCAAGGTACATTAATTAGCATATTGTACATACTTACTTCCCAACCTTCACTAGTGCACATTCAATCAAGTAAGTGGAAATTTGATAACCAAGAAGATGAAATTCTATAGCATGCAAGACTTGGGCATATTTCTAAAAATAGGATAAACAAGTTAGAAGCTCTCAAAGTACTAAATGTTAGTGGCATTAGGGACCTTCCTACTTACAAATCTTGTATGAAGGGAAAAATGACCATAGCTCCTTTTGTAGGACAAATGGTGCACTCCACAAATCCTTAGATTTGATCTATATAGATATTTGTGGTCCATTAAGAGTTAGTCAAAATGGAGGCCATTCTTACTTTATCTTCTTTATCGATAACTATAGTTATTTCAGACATATGTATCTTATGATGTGCAAGTTTGAAGCCATTGAAAAGTTCAAAGAGTGTAGTAGTAGAGTAGAAAAGCAAAAGGGACTTAGTATTAAAGCTCTTCAATCGGATCTAGGGAAAGAATACTTAAGTACCAAATTCTTGGATTATTTCAAGGAGAATGGGATTCTCTCTCAATGGACTCCACCCAGCACACCCCAACATAATGGAGTAGCCAAGAGGACAAATTGTACTTTGTTGGACTTGGTGTGCTCCATGATGAGCTTTTCCAATATGCCCATATCCTTCTAGGGATATTCCCTTAGAAACAACAATGAAATTACTAAATATAGTACCTTCAAAGTTGGTGCCAAAAACACCATGAGATATGGTTTGGTAAAGTATTCTCTTACCATTATCTCAAGGTTTGGGGTTCTCCTACCTACGTGAGATGTACAGTGAGAGACAAGTTGAATAGTAGATCCACCTAATGCAAGTTTGTGGGATACCCAAGAGAGTCTATAGGTTATTACTTTTATGATCCCTCAAAATAAAAGAAGTTTGTTTCAAGGAATGCCTACTTTTGAAAAAGTAATTTCTATTAGATAGAAAAGGCATTATTGTTGAACTTGATGAAGTTTAAGATTATTATCAAATCCTACAAGTGGTGTAAACAAGAGAGCTACAAGACCCTTACATACAACCTCTAAAAAGGTCGAACTGAATTAAGAAGTAACTTGAAAAGTTTAGATTTCTTCATGAAAAAAGCTATGTTGGATATAGACTCGAGATGTTGGCTTAAAGCTATGAAATCCGAAATAGACTCCATGTACTCCAACAAAATATGGACTTTGGTAGATCCACCAACGGAATAGTTAATGTGGGTTGTAAGTAGATCTATAAGCGAAATTTAGAAGTTGATGGAGAAGTGATAACTTTTAATATGCGACTAGTGGTAAAAGGTTGCACTCAAAGACCCAGTATCGATTTTGAGGAAACCTTTTCAACAATTGCTATGCCTAAGTCCATTCAAATTTTACTTGCCATAACTATATATCATGACTATGAGATACGGCAAATGGATGTGAAAATTGCTTTCCTTAATGGTGACATTGAAGAAGAAATCTATATAGTGCAACCACAAGATTTTACATCCAAGGGGAGTGAGCAAAAAGTTTGAAAACTCCAAAGATCTATTTATGGACTCAAATAAGCGTCCCAAAGTTGGAACATATGTTTTGACAAAACAGTCAAATCATTTTGCTTTGTCAAAAATATGAATGAATCATGTGTGTGTATAAAAGCCAATGAGAGTAATGTATAGTTTATTGTACTTTATGTTAATCACATTCTTCTCATTAGGAATGAGTAAAAATGTTAGACTGTACTAAAGCGTGGTTATCTACTCAATTCTTTATGAAGGATTTGAGAGAAGCATCCTACGCATTAGGAATACAAATCTATAAAGATAGATTGAAGAGAATATTGTGGTTTTCCCAAACTATGTACATTGATAAAATACTAAAAAAATTTAGTATGCAAGAATCCAATGGGGGATATCTTCCCATAGGACATGTCATTCATTTTTCCAAGATTATGGCCTCCAGGATAGAGGAAGAGAGATAAAGAATGTCCCATATACCTTATACCTTTGCTATTTGGAGCATAATGTATGCAATTCAATGTATAAGATTAGATGTGGCACACTCACTAAGTGTTACAAATAGGTTCTATTCCAATCCTGATAAAAGTCAATGGATGACCATGAAAGCAATCCTTAAGTAGTTGAGAAGGACTAATGACTTCTTTTTAGTATATGGCAATGAAGAATAGAAACTCGAGGGGTTTTTAGATTCAAGTTTCCAATTTGATTAGATGACCTAAAATTCATTTTTGGATTTATATTTTACTTCAATGGTGGTGCGGTGTTGGAAGAGTTTCAAGCAAAACACCACGACCGACTCTACGATAGAGGCTGAATATATTGTGACTTTAGAGACTGCAAAGGAAAGTATTTAGATGAAAATTTTCATTCAAGAGTTGAATGTAGTGTCTAGCATAGATGCGCTAATAGTTTTCTTCTATGGAAACAATAAGGTAATAGCATAAGCTAAAGAGCTAAGATCTCATTAACGATCCTAGCACATTTTTGGGTGATTTCATTAATATGAGAGATCATTGATAAAGACGATATCCGAGTGAAGAGAGTTGCCTCAAAAGAGAATATAATAGATCTACTGATAAAAGCTTTAGCGCAAAAGGTCTTTGAAATTCATCCTGAGAAGATGGACCTCAAGGCCATGGAGTATTGGCTTTAAGGTAAATGGGAGATTATTGGAATAGTGTCCAACAAGCCAATTAGATTAGCCTTGTAAAACTATTTTCTTGTAAAACAATCTTGATTGAATGATATACTTTATATGGCCATTTTCATCTTATGCTCTTTATTGCTTCATTGGAATTTGGATAAAGCCCTTAGATCATATTATATTATGGAACTTGGTTACATATTAGGTGTTAATTATACAATAAGTCTTACATGATTGTGATCGTAGAACTTCTAAGTCATAGGTTCTTATGAGATAAAGCATTTAAGATCTGTATAAACTAGCACTAACAATACATAAATCTAAAGGTTGGATGTTGCTTCGTTCCATGAGCAATCCCACATGAGATATGGATAAATATTAGTAGGTACATGTAAGGGAACAAGGCATTGAAGACCCACGCAGAGAATCCACCAGATAGCCATAATGGTAGGTTCTCCCACTTACATTAGCGTATATAATTAGATCTTTAACCTCCATGGTAACCTTATGTTTGGTCATCATGCTTTGACTCTTCCTTGGTCACTCAGTGGGCCATTTGGGTAGAGATTGAGTATAAGCTACTAGGCATAGAGGTTTGTGAGATCCAAGATGGAATCTAACTCCTTATCTTTGTGAAAAATGAATACATCTCCTATCTATTCTATAATGATCGATTATAAGAAATTCTTACACAAGATGGTAAGACAATTTGGAAAAGAAGTTTTCCAAATATGAGGTCATATAATGGAATCAAACATTGGGAATAGAGACTTAGTATTGAGGCTATTAGGGAGCTAACAAATATCTTGTCCTAGGCCTCTATTAGGAGATAAGAAATAGAAGGACCGTATTTGCATTGTACACGTAGAGCTATAATAGTTCTCCAAAAGCATTCATTTTAGCCAACTATTTGGGCTCCATGAGCTTGAGATTGGACATCGACCATAAATATTGGGTACTCTTCCATTAATGAAGATTAATTGAAATGAGTTAATTTAGTTTAAAGGAGTTTAAACTAAAATAAATGTATGATATTTAGAAGTCACAAGGAGTTATGAGCCCATGTCCAATGAATGATATAACCTATCGGGTCACACACAAAATTCAATAGCATTTCCTAAATCATGGAGGAACTTTCTAAGTGTTAGAAAATTCACTCCATAGTGACTGATTTTTTGGGAGACCAAAAATTGAGGTGCCACTTAGCTTGATTAATTAAGGTATTAAATTGATCAACTAATTTAAGAGTTAAATTACATCAATAATTATAGAGATAATTATTTGGTGCCATGTGACCATCAATTGGTTAAGTTAGCTTAAAAAGTTAATAAAATTAAGCTTAAAGAGTTAAGCTTGTTGGCTTAAAGGATAAGTCAAAGGTTAATTATTTAAATTGAATTATTTTATTTAATTAATGAGAAGAATTATTTTTGGAGAAAAAATCAAATGAAAGGTTCATTTGGTGTGACATTTAAATTAGTTTGAAATTATATTTCAAATTAAGTTAAAATGCACACAAAATTCAAATTAGATTTGAATTCGCTAATTCGCATTCAAGAGTTGCATGGTTGGCAGTCCCCCCACCCTTGAAGAGGGTGTGACACCAGCTAGGCATCACACTTTTCTCCCTCTATAAATAGATATATAGGTGAGTTGGGTGGTCAAGCATATCATGCAAGTGAAAAATTAGATTCTTTCACATTTTCCCTTCATTCTTCAAGGTGTTCACTCATGTGTTGAAGTTCACCTTCCTCTTCCTCTCCAACCCCTAAAATCATCCAAGACCTCTCATATCACCTCTTAATATCCAGAAAATTGTGAGGAGTGACTGAAAATTACTTTGGTGTGTGGACCATTTCAGTGGAGGCAAAACAAATAGTTTGCTAAGTCTTTGGAGATCCACCTGTGGGAACAGCAAATTGATGATTTTATTACAGGAGACCCATAATGATTTTTAATCCACAATTTTCATTGTAGATCCATCAAGGAGTTTAGGATCTGCTGGATTTGTTTTGGAATTTTTGGAGAAGTTTTACTCATGCAAAAGTTGCATTGATTCTGTTGCACTACTGTTTGGTAGATTCAGGATTAAAGAAGAGTTCTTCACTTAGAATTAAGCTACTCAAGGTATTCCTCTACCTAAATCTAAATCATAAGCATGTTTAGATCCTTGTTAGCTTGAGTAGCCTAGTTAATTTTAGCTTTTGAAGTTTCAATTATTAGATCCTAGTGCTACTCTAGCCTTCAAGGGATTAATCAAAACTTAATATAATCAAGTATGAAGATTGAAATATACCTTTTAATAGGATACATCCATCAAAAGTGTACTTGCCCACCCTTTAGTGATTTATTAGCCAAATGTATAGAAAGATGCTCTATTATATCAAAAAAAAAGGGAGGGAATATCTTCTCTAAGTTGCAAAGAGTTAGCACTATGCGATCTTGAAGATTTTCCAAATCATACATGTTGTTCGTTCTAGAGCATAACTTTCTAAAGAAATTACCTAACTCAATTAGTACTTCAACAACATTCATAGGTAATGTTCTTCAAACAGCTAGAGGTAGCAATTGCTGTGTGACAATGTGATTACCATAGCTTTTAAGACCTCATATAATTTGTTCTTTAACTTGTACACGACGTGATATGTTTGAAACATATCGATCTAGTGCTTTAATACTTTTTAGCACCCCACAAAATAAATCTTTATTAGTCTTACCCAAAGTAAATAGACAGAAGGCAAATAAGACTTTTGAGAATCTCTTTCAATTGTCGTTCACTTTCTAAGATCTTCTTTCTTATATTCAGTTACCACTCTATCTAGCTTATATAGTATGTCAATATTTTTCAAAGAAGGGCTTTTCATTTCCATTTATGTTATTCCATCAAAAGAAACATTATCTCTATAGTATTTATGTCCTTGAGGTAAGAAACGATGATGGCAAGTATAATAATATTTATAGCTATTATACAGCCAATTTGAACGAATGTCCTTACCACAATTTAGACAAGCCAAGGCACCTTTCATACCCCAACTAAACACCATTGCGTATCCTAAAAAATCACTTATAGTCCACAATAATGCTGCACGTAAATTAGACATTTACTTAGTCAAAACATCATAAGTTATTATACCATCCTACAACTCATTCAACGCCTCAATTAATAGTTGTAAGTAAGCACCAAACTTATTTCCCAATATCTTAGGATCACCAATGAGGGTAGATAGAATAAAATTCAATTGCTTCATGTACAGCCATGGTGATAAATTATACAAAAATAGTACAATTGGCCATCTACTATATGAAATATTCATCATCCTAAATTAATTAAAACCATCCATAGCCAACCCCATTCTAATGTTACGAACATTACTAGCAAATAATGGATTTTTCACATCAAAATATTTCCATGTTAAGGCATTTCTTGGATATCAAAATACACCATCATTTACTTATTTCTAGATATGCCATCTCATTAGAAATGCTATTCTTGAAGACATAAACATATTTTGCTACCTAGGCTTTAGGGGAAAATACCTCATTCACTTCACAATGGTTCTTTTATCATTATCCTTATATCTAGACACATTACATATTTCACATTTACTAAGAACCTTATCTTCTCCTTTGAATAGCATGCAGTTGTTGGGACATGCATCAATTATCTCATAATTAAAGCCTAAATCACTAGTTATTTTCTACACTTCATAATAATTCTTCAGTAAGTTAGCACCATCAAGAAATGAGTGTCTCAAAAGTTCAAGTAATAAGTCAATAGATTTGTTAGTCCATCTAAAAAGTGCCTTTAGTTGCATCATATGAACCAAAAAATAAAGTTTTGTTTACTTCATGCAACCTAAAAATAGCTCAATCTCTATATCTTCTAACAACTTAAAGAACTTCTTTGTTTCTTCATTTAATTCATCCCTTGAAAATTCACCAACTTCCACATTGATGTTCTAATCTTGAAAGTTCACTGCTTCATAAACCATATCAACTATATAATCTCTGATATCATTGCCCTCATTAGTCTGATCATCTTGTAATGGCACATAAATTTCTTCATGATAACTCCAATCCTTATAACTTTTCTCAAAACTATACAGAATACAATGTTCTCCCACAATCTCTCTCTCTCTCTCTCTCTCTCTCTCTCTCTCTCTCTCTCTCTCTCTTGTGAATCAGTTTTTACACTTTGTACATGGACAATATATTTTAGAACCATTTGGCTTGCCCTCAAAAGCAAACTTAGGAAATGCATCTACCCCTAATATATAATGTGTAGAAAATGTTTATGATAAATTAATCCAACTTTTATCCATGAATACTTTGATTATCCTAAATAACACAAGAGCACCAACTTAGAGTTAGAAAAGTTGTTCATGGTTTCTTTGAAAGCATTAAAGTTATTCATAAAATATCACCAACTAATGATTAAACTGCCATGCTAATTTCATGCAAAATAAAAAAAAAATTCTTGCACAAAGTAATGTAACAATTAGCAATAAGACGTTACAGAGATTACTTATTATAATACAAATCAACAATATACTTTAAACTGTATAGATAAATCATATTAAAATGCTTCTTAAAAAATTTTAAAACTAACCTCATGTCCTTCTCTTGTACTAGTATTCTCTTTAGCTTCAAAAGCCGCCTGAAAATCAAAAGACAACTACAAAATTACTTGGTTACAATTTACATTTATTTGAGGCTAGATAAGGTTGTAACAAAATAACCTAACCGACTATACAGGTAACAAAACAAAAATATTAGAAATGTATCTAGACATTCTATGACCAAATATTAATAAAACACAAAGATAATTATTAGCTAGGTAGGGAAAAAGATCTTGAATGAAAAATAAATACCTAAATTCAATTTATAGAACCCTAGAATATATAACATTATACTATATAAATGAGAGCTATGCTAGGCTAAAATGGAATCGCTACACATAGGCCATTTCAACCCCACACAAAGGCTAAAAGAACCCCTATGCAGAGGCCATTTCACCTTATATATGGGCCAAAATAGCCTTTACACATGGGCCATTTTGGCCCTATAGGGGGGACCAATTTCAGCCCCTACGCAAAGGCTAAAATAGGGGTAGTTTCAGCCCCATATAAAGGCTGAAACAACCCTTATGCAAGGGCTAAAATAACCTCTATGCAGAGGCCATTTCAACCCCTTTGTGGAGATAATTTTGGCCCTGTGCATTGGTTGTTTTAGCCCTGCACAGAGGCTAAAATGGCCCCTATGCAAGAGCTATTTTAACCCCTGTGTTTTCTTGTTCTTTCTTTCATACCTTTAGGAGTATTACATAAAACCATACATCACAAGAATACAAATTAAAAACATCATAATATTAAGTTGATATAGATGTGATGGAGATTTTAGAGAGAAAAGGGATTTTATTTCTCTAGGTCCTAATAAAGGCTAGATTTCCAAAACTTTTGAAAAAATAACAACTTTCCATAGTTTTTTATAGGATCAAATAACAAAGATTTTAGAGCACATATAAAGTGGATAGCCATATGTATGTTAGAAAGACATTCAACTAACACCTAGGCATTAAAGAAAATAAGAATACCCGATATCTAATAGGCATCTTCCAAGTTAAACGTTTGATTCAAGTACAAAGAATACGACGCTTTCTTGACAAGCAAACAACAAGAATATTTGTTAAATCTACACAATAGGTAATTCTCTTGATTTGAAAGTTAGATTAGATTTTATTTTCAAAAATGCAAACAAGATGCATTAATTCATAGATATCTTTCTAAGCCTTAAAATTAGAAAATATAGCTATTTATCCAAATATGCTTTCTACAAAAGTGAAGGATCAACTCTATACGAAGGATAGTATAATAAAAACATCTTTACAAAGGTTATAATAGATACTCAAAGCAATAATGCATCATGATCCCACCCCAGTAGAGAATTTTTTTTTCTATCATTTCACCCCCCACATAGAGACAATGTTTCACCACTATGTAGGAGCTGAAATAGTCTCTTAGTAGGTTGTTTTGTTGGAATAGTACCCTACAAGCCAATTAGATTGGCATTGTAAAATGTTTCATTGTAAAACACTCTTGACTGAATGATATTCATTATAAGGCCATCTTCATCTTACGTTCTTTATTCTCTTCATTGCATTTAAATGAACACAATAGATCACACAAGACTATGAGACTTGGTCATGCACTAGGTGGTGATCATGGAATAAGTCTTATACGATCGTGATCTTAAATCTTCTAAGTCATAGGATCTTATGAGATAGGACATCTAAGATCTGGATAGACTTCCACTGATAATGCATAAATCCAAGGGTTGGATGTTGCTCCATTCTATGAGCAATCCCATATGACATACGGATGCATGTTGATGTGTGCTTGTTAGAGAACAAGGCACTGAAGACCTACTTAGAAAATTCACTAGATAGCTGAAGTAGCATATCAGTAGTGGCAAGTTTTCTCACTTATGCTAGTGCATATTATTAGTCCTTTGACTTGAGAATCCATGGTAGCCTTGTGTTTGACCTTTATGCTTTGACTCTTCCTTAATCACTTAGTAAGCCACTCAGGAAGGAATTAGGCATGAGCTACTAGACATAGAGGTTTGTGAGATCTAAAAAGGAATCTAACTCTTCGTCTTTATGAAGGGCAAGTACATCTCCTATATGTTCTATGATGATTGATTTCTAGAAATTCTTGCATAAGGTGGTGTGAAAATTTGAAAAAAGAGTTTCTCAAATGTGAGGTCACACAACAGAATCAAACATGAAGAATAGAAACATAGTATTGAGTCTATTAAGGAGCCGACTGATATCTTACCCTAGGCCTCTTTGGGGAAATAGGAGTCAGAAGGTCCATATTTACATAGTATGCATAATTCTAAAATGGTTCTTCAAAAGCATTCATTTTGGCCAATTAGTTGGGTCCTATGGGTTTGAGATTGGACATCGACCCTGGAGATTGGGTACTCTTCAATTAATGAGATTAATTGAATTGAGTTGCGTAGTTTAAAGGGGTTTAAACTAAAGTGAATATTTAATATTCCAAAGTCACAAGGAATTTTGGGCCCATGTCCAATGAATGGTAAAACCTAACAGTTAGAAAATTCATGACCGTTTTTTTTTAGAAGGCGAAATTGTAGTCATTTTGACTTGATCAATTTAAATATTAAATTAATCAAATTAATTTAAGAGTTAAATTAAGATCAAATAATTAAAGGTTGATTAATTAATATCACATGACTACCAATTGGTCAAAATTAATTTAAGGTTGAGTTAATTTTAACTAGCTTAAAATATTAATCGTCTTGACTTTAGAGTTAAGTCAAATGATTACTAATTAAATTAAAGTGTTTAATTAATTACGTTGGAGAGATAATTTTTGGGAGAATTATTAAATGAAGATTTCATTTAATGAGGATTAGAATTTAATTGTAAGACATTTTATTAGATGAAATTTGTGCTTCAATTAAATTCACTAATAACAAAGTTAGTGGACACCTAAGCAAGGGACACTTGGCATCACCTCATTGTGAAAGGTGTGTGACCACTCCTATATATAGATATAGTGAGTGGCTGGCCAAGGAGAGCACGATGTGAGCATTTTTGTGTGATATTCTCCCAACAATATTGTGTAGTAGGAATCTAAGTTGTTAGTCTCTCATCACTTTCTCCTTTTCTCCCTCCTCCTTCCACCACAATATTCTCAGCCTTCCTCCCCTCATTCTATAAATATTTTCCAATATTTATTTATAGAATAGTCCATTAATTTGGTGTGTGGACGTTTGCATTAGAGACAATCTAGTTTGGTTGTTTTTTGCTCGTGACGATAGCTATTTCTGGCAGCCAATTTTTGCCTCTGCTTGAAGTATCTCTAGAGTTTTGATCATCCTAAAATTTGGAATGTAGAATATTCAAAGGGTTAAGAAGTTCCATTTAAAATTTCAGCCCAAACGGAGAAGTCTATCCAATGGAAACATGGTGGTGATCTTGCTACACCGGTGAAGAGCCCATTTGACAATAGGGAAAAGTTTGACTCTTGCTCATTGTTTTTGCCATCGCCAAGGTATTTTCCCAATAAAAATATAAATTTCACGCATGTTTTGATCCTTGGGGTGTTTGTGTGGACTAGGTTGTTCAGTTTTTGTGAAAATATTTGGACCCTAGTACCACACAAACCTACCATATTCACCTACAAGCAGGGTATTCCAGTATATGCTACAATAACACTTAGAGGCCCATGATAATTAACCAACAAAAGATTTATTCAGTAAAATATTTCATTAAAGAGTTGTAAGAAGAACAAAAAAACAATTGCCATAAAATATTTCCTCCTTTTTCCCTCCCCTACACCCAAAAAAAAATTCTTTAAAATACAACAAAAACATAAACCCACACACCTGCAACAAGATCTTGATAATTACTCTTAGTACTGACATTGTGAACCAAAGAATGGCAGTCCAATGTCTAAAATCATGTAAATATGGGCAATTAACATATTTTTAAAAAATTAAAACAACAAATATATAAAAATAAACAAATATAATACATATTCAAGTATATAAATATAATACATATATATAATTACCTTTGGCCAATTAAGGAGTGGGTGAGAGGAAAGGAAAACATAGATAGAAGGTGTGTGACAAAGAGAAGAGCTAAGGAAAAGCACCAGTGCTGGAAAAGACGTTTCCAAGTTGACTTATCTGGATGAGGTTTTCCCATTAGAGGATGACATACAGTTGGGAACAACCCAGCTTTAAGAACAATGTCACAGAATGCATTGGAGGAGAGATTGTTGAAGTACTTGCTATGGTAGAGTTGCAATTGGAGAAGAAAACTTGCAGGAAAAGAGAGAAACATATTGAATCTTTCAATTTTGGGTTTTAAGAAGTTTTGAAAGGTTTTGATAGAATAATGTAACAAGTTGACTTAATTAAATAATTAATTATTTGAAATGGAGAAAAGTTTTTTTTTTCTATATGATTGTATTGATTAAATATTCCAATGACTTTCATCGAGATCAGTTTGAAAGCGGCTCGTAATGCTTAGAATGTGTACTACATTCGATCTAGTACATTGAACGATATACATTATGCTCCCTATGACGGATGTATAAGGTATATGTGACATTTTTTCTCTTTTATCTTCAATCTTAGGGGCCATAGACTTAGATACAAAGATCATGTTCCATAGGAAGAAATCTCATCTTGGATTCTTCCATACTAAACTTCTTTAATATCTTGTCAATGTACACCATTTAGGAGAGCCCCAACATCTTCTTTAATCCATCTCTATAGATTTATGTTCCTAATACGTAAGATGCTTCTCCCAAATACTTCATGGAGAATTGTGAGGATAACCAAGCTTTAGTATACTCTAGCCTTTCTCTCTCATTCCCAATTAGAAATATGTCATCGAAATAAAGCACAATAAACTGAATCAAACTCTCACTAACCTTTTTATACACACAAGGTTTATACACATTTTTGACAAAGCCAAATATTTAACTATCTTATTTAAAATATATGCTCAAACTTAGGGATGCTTACTTCAGTCTATAGATAGACCTCTAGAGTTTGCAAACTTTTTACACACTCCATTCGGATATAAAACGTTGTGGGTGCTTTATATAAATTTTTATTCAATATTTCTATTGCGAAATGTAGTATTTACATCCATTTTCCATATTTCATAGTTGTACTAAGCTACTATAACAAGCATAATCCTAATAGAATTAGCATAGTGATTGAAATTAATACCAAGTCTTTAAGTATAACCAATTGCTATTTGTCTAACCTTAAAAGTTATCACCTCTCCACCAACTCCTAGCTTATGCTTGTAGATTTATTTGCAATCTATGGGTACTATACTCTTTGGTGGAACTTACAAAGTCCATATTTTATTGGAGTATATAGAGTCCATTTTGGATTTTATGGTTTTAAGCTAATATCTGACGTGGCTTCCTTATAGGTCTTCGGATCACTATCAATTTGCCCTATCTCATTAAGAAATCCAAACCTTTTAGGCTGCTTCTTGATTTGATCTGACCTTCTAAGAGGTTACGTGTTAAGCTTAGCATACTCGTTTGTTTCTCTTGCTTGCAGGGTCTTATGATTATCTTGAACTTTATAAAATTCAATGATAATCCCTTTTCTAACTAATAGAAAGTCTTTTTCAAAAAAGGCAGCATTTCTTGAAACAATCATCTTATGTTTTGAGAGATCATAGAAATAACAACTCAAAAACTCTTTTGGGTATCCCACAAATTTGCACAACGTGGATCTTGCATCCAACTTGTCTCCCACAAGACTTTTGATATATACACCAAACGTTTAGATAAGAATAAGATAGTACTATGCCATACCACATCTCATGTAGTATTTTTGGCACCAATTTTGAAGGCATTAAGTTTAGTATCTTCACTGTCGTGTCTAAGATGAATCCCCAAAAGAAGATAAGTACATTTGTGAAGCTCATCATGGAACACACCCTGTTTAATAAGGTGCGATTTCTCTTTTTGGCTACTTCATTATGTTGAGGTATGTCGAGTGGAATCCATAACTCGGTATTTAGGTATTCCCATCTTCGATCTAATCAAAGAGTTTTAATACGAAGTCCTTGTTACTTCTCTACTTCATTCCTATACTCTTTGAACCTTTCAAAACCTTTAAACTTGTCCTTCATGGGATATACACGTTCAAAAAAATTTGCAAAACCGTTTGTCCTATAAAAAATGTCTTTGTCATTTTTCCTTTTGACAAGATTCACAAGTAGAAAGATTCTCTATGCTACTAATATTTAGTGCTTTGAGAGCTTTCATCTTATTCATCCTATTCACAAAAATATGTCCAAGTCTGGCATGCCAAAGATAGGCATTTTCTTGGTTATCTAACTTTATTTTGTTGCTTTGAATGTGCATTACTGCTAGTTGGGAATCTAATATGTGTAATCCATTATTTAAAGTACTACATGCAATTAAAGAACTTTTCTTTATTGCTTTCAATTTCATATTATTGATTGAAAATTCATATCCTTAAGAATCCAAGACAACAATTGAAATAATATTCTTAACAAGATTGGATATATTAAAGCAAGGATCTAATACAATGAAAGCGTTCCCTAAGTCTAACTTGACTATGCCTTCAACTTTGGCTATAACCTTTATGTCATTGCCTAAGCGAAGGATCATATCCCCATCACTGAGCAACCGTTTTCTTTCCATCCTCTATAACAAATTAAAAAGGTGAGAATTGCATTTGGTATCAAATACCCATTAGGAAGAATTTGTGGTTTAGTGCACTTTAATGAATAATATACCCTTCCCAAGGGTCGTAATTATAGTTGTGCTTCCAATACCCTATTTCACCACAATAGAAACATGTGGCATCCATCTTGTCCTTTTTTTTTCATAACCCCTCCAGGGAGTTTTAATGGTTGCTTCCCTTGCGAAGAAGAACATTTTTTCTTCTTACCTCTATTTTTCTCACCCTTAAGGCCTTTAGACTTGGAGGAAGATACAAGCACTAAAGGCTTGTCCTTTTTCTGGTTGACCCAGTAGTTAGCAGCATATTAACCAATTTATTAATCATAACCTCTTGTTTTGACATGTTGAAGTTTGTAATGAATTGGCCAAATGAGCTTGGTAATGATTGGAGGATCAAACCCATGTAAAGGTCATTCTCCATGACCATGTCTAATTGGACAAGTCTTAATGAAACTGATCCTTTTAAGGACATGGTCATGGACACTTGACCTTTCAATCATACTTGTCCTAAAGAGCCCTCTAGACAATGTATAGCGTTCATGCCTAAATTGCAACCTATGCTACTCTTTTACGTGGAAATGAATCTCTAAAGCACTCTTTATGTTTTCATAATATTTTGGAGCTCATTGGACATTGTTACCATCATGAGACAATGGGTTTGAAGATCATTTTATACCCATTTTGTGAATGCTTTGCAAGCTTCATTGTCGGCATTATCACCAATGGTATTTAGAGGATTTTGAGTAAAGTCATAAGTTCTTTTTTTTGGAGTCAAAAATAACTTTGAGGTTTCTTAACCAATCATGGAAGTTAGGTCCAATAAGTTTATTTTTTTTCAAAATTATGCTAAGTGGATTCTTCGCCATTGATTGTGATTTCAAAATCAATAAAAGCAAGAAAGAGAATATAAGCATGTGATTAACTTTGATATATGAAAACATGTTAAAGGACTTTCAAAAATGTTTTTCTCCCACTATTTTATCAAATTCTTACCCTGTTTGGAATTTAGGAAATCGCATTTCCTAATGAGAATCAAAGTCCAAAAGGTATCATTTGTGGAACCACAAAAACATCCATAAATAATCCTAAGATAAGTAATTATTACTAATTGCATTTGTATGCAACCCTTGATATGTTTGGCCTCACTTTCCATGTGGACCCACGACTCATGCTAAATCTATACTACTAGGTGCTAAGTCGGTACGACTGATCAATCTTTAATTATAACTCCACTATGACATTCCACAACTTGTGAGATAATGTAATGTGAGTTTTAAAAGTACATCATATGCCGAAAAAGAGAGCATAGCTTTTCTCTAATAAAGTGTTCCATAACTCATAGGCCAATACTAAATTAGGGTAGCATCTCATGTCACCTCCCATTGGTAGAAGGATTAGATTAATTAAAACTTATTTTAATTTGTATCCAATTTAACTTAAGTTGAGATATTTTTTCATACTTTGAAAGATTTCATTAATTTTATCTTCTTATTTAGGTTCTCTATATCTGAAGCATGTATTTCATACATCAACAGGATAAAGAAAAGCATAAATAATTAAATGCACCTGGCATGCTCCTAAGGTGAGATGATCATGAACCTTAACCAAGTAGTGTATTAGAGCCATGGGTGCACTACTTAGTTGATTTTAAGTAGGTTGAATCCTATTTGTTACAAGATCGTACCCCGTACATTCATAGGCCTTCAAGCCTCCTTGATCCTTTTGGCCTCCTTTCTCTATTTGCATCATTTTACAAAAGAAAAGAAATTATCATCCTTAGAATTCTATTCTCATAACAATTACAAGGTAGAATAACAAGAACTCGGCAAGCCCCATTTAACATAACCCTTTTCAAACAACTTTGAAACAAATAAAACCATATTAAAGGCTTATGCTCATCTCCATATATTCATCATCTATTCAACAATTAAATGAACAATAAACAAGAATTAACAATCAGTCCATCCTATTAAATGCTTATCTCATAACAATTAATCAATAGGAAAAAATAAGCATAACTCTTTACACATCTCATTTTTGCACCAAATTGAAGATTAACTTAAACTTAATTTTAGAAGCTAGCAAAAATGTCCTAATGGACGGTGCAAGCCAAGGATCCAATAATTAACACTTAAAAATTGAAATCTAACTTAATGAGCACCCCCACAATGATCTCAGTCATGCTATTAAATTAGATTAAAGTCAAAAAAATTACCTCAAAAGAAAATTCCAATAAAAATGAAAAAGACAAGCTAGATCTCTCCAACATAATATTCTTCTTGTGTAGTAGAGTGTGAGCAACCTTTGCCTAGATAAGTGTGCTCAAAATTACTTGAAACATAAACCAAAAGAACACCATTTCCTTGATGTATCTCCAATAACAATTTTAGCTCAAAACAGTTTTGGCAAGACCTCCAATGGATGCTCCAAAATTTCTACCCAAACGGAGGATCTCCAAAAGCTTAGCAATCCAAATGTATTGCCTCTAATGACATGATCCACATACCCATTCACAATCTAATTTATCCTCAATGAGCTAGAAAATCAAAGGAGAAATCAGGATATTGAAGTTCAAAAATCTAGAGAGGGTGAGGTGAAGACAAAAATGTGAAGTCTCAACACATGAGAGAATCACAAGAATTGGAGAGAAAATGAAGAATCTATCAATTAGATCTAATGCTTGCATTTACATGTGTGTTGACCACCTCTTCCTATATCTATATATAGATGGAGGATGGTGTGATGCCAAGAAGGCATCACACTTTCCTTAAGGTGGCGCCAATTTGCATGCAAGTGGCATATGCATTCTGTATGCATTTGAATTTCATTTGAAATTTTCATTCATTTGAATTTTTCCTCCAAAATTAGTTCTTCACTTTAATTAAATTAAATAATTTAATTTAATTAAATTTTGACTTAACCTTTAAGTCAACTAACTTAAATCTTTACACAAGTAATTGTTAACTTAACTCTTTAAGTTAACTTGAAATTGCATCAATCGATTTTCTCTCATTTTCAATCGACATGAAATTTTTCTAACACTTAGAAAATTGCCTTCATAAAGTAGGATTTCCAATTAGCTTTTGTATGTGACCTATTAGGTTCTACCGTTCATTGAATATGGGTTCACAACTTTTGTGACTTTAGAATATCAAATATTTACATTAGTTTAAACTCCTTTAAACTAATCGACTTAATTTAATTAATAAAGATTAATATAAGATTACCCAGTCTCCATGGTTAATGTCAAATTTGAAGCCCATGGAGCCCAATAATTGGTAGAATGAATGCTTTTGGTGAACTATTCTAGCTCTACACGTACCATACAAATATGGTCCTTTCATTCCCTATCTCTATGAGAGAGACATAGGATAAGATATTTATCAACTCTCTAATGGCCTATTACTATATTTCTATTCTCAATGTTTGATTCCAATTTATGACCTTATCTATAGAAAACGTTTTTCCAAATTATCATACTGCATTGGGCAAGAGCACATTAGAATCAATCATTATAAAATATATAAAAGATGTATTTGCCCTTTACAACAATGAGGAGTTGGATCCCATCTTGGATCTTTAAACCTCCATGTCTAAATAGCTCATACCCTATCTCAAGCCAAACAACCCATTAGGTGGTCAAGGAAAAGTCAAAACATGATGACCTAAATACAAGGTTACAATAGATCCTCAAGTACTGGCATAAGCTAAAGAACTTGCCACTATGACTATCTAGTGGATTCTCCGGGCTGGCCTCCAATGTTTTGTTCTCTAACAAGAACCCACTAATATTCACCCATGTCATACATAGTTTGCTCATAGAACAAAGCAATATCTAACACTTAGATTATGCATCATTATTGTAAGTTTATCTGAATCTTAGATGCCCTATCTCATAAAATTTTATGACTTGGGATATTTAAGATTACAACCATGTAAGACTTATTCCATGATTATCATCGAGTTTATTAACCAAGTCCTATAGTCTTCTATGATCTAAGGGCTTCAACAAAATTCTAGTGAAGTAATACAAGCATAAGATAAAAATAGTCATTTATAACGAATCTCATTCAGTTAAGATTGTATCATAATTGAAATAGTTTACATGCTAATCTTATTAGCTATGGGGCACAATTCCAATAATTTTCCACTTACCCTAAAGCCAATGCCCTATAGTCTTAAGACCCTTCTTCTCAATATGTCCTTCGAAGACCTTTTACATTTAGGGGCTAAGATAGCAGCCTACTATATTCTTTTTTGAGGTAATTATTTCTACTTAGATGTTGCCTCTTTCAATCGATATCATATATGAAATAATAATGTATTTATTCATGTTTGGATCCCTAATTAGATCTTAACCCAGTCCAAAATTATGTTTGAAAGACAATCATAGACATATGCATACTAGACACTATATCCAACTCTTGGATGAAGTTTCTATCCAAACACCTTCCTTTGTGATTTCCAAAACTATAATATATTCCACTTTAGTAGTAGAATCAACCATGGTGTCTTATTTGGAACTCTTCCAACTTATCATGCCACCATTGAGGCAAAATATAAATCTAGAGGTAGATTTTAGATCATCAACATTAGATTGGAAACTAGAATTCGAAAACCCCTCGAGCTTCAATTCTCCATTACCGTTTACTAAAAACAAGTCCTTAATCTTTCTCAAGTACATAAGGGTTACTTTAAATGGCCATTCAATGACATTCACCAAGGTCGAATTGAAAGTAGCTCAGAACACCTTGAGTGGGTGCTATATTTAGCCTTGTACATTAAATAACATACATTATGCTCCCTATAGCAAACTCATAAGATATGTGGGACATTTTAAATCTCTCATCATTAGTTTTAGCAGCTATAGACTTGGTGAAACAAAAACTATTCCCAAGGGGATAAATCTCTTCTTGGATTCTTCCATACTAAACCTTTTTAGTATCTTGTCAATATATGGTGTTTGGGAAAGCCCCAGCATCTTTCTCAATCTATCTCTATACATATGTATTTCTAATATGTAGGATGTTTCTCCTAAATCCTTCATGGATAATTGTGTAAATAACCAAGCTCTAGTATACTCTAACAATTCTTTCTTATTATTAATGAGGAAAATGTTATCAACATAAAACATAATAAAATGTATACTACTCCCATTAGCTTTATTGTACACACAAGGTTCATTCGTATTTTTTACAAAGTCAAATGATTTAACTATCTTATTAAAACATATGTTCCAAGTTTGGGACACTTGTTTAAGTCCATAAATGGATCTCATAAGTTTACCAACCTTTTGCTCACTCTCTTTGGATGTAAAACCTTGTGATTACTTCATATAGACTTCTTTTTCAATGTTTCCATTGAGAAAAGTAGTTTTCTCTACTAATTACCATATCTGATAGTCATAATATATGGCTATGGCAAGTTAAATTCAAATACATTTAGGTACTATGATCGATGCAAAAGTTTTCTCAAAATCAGTAGTAGGTCTTTGAGTATCATCTTTTGCCACTAATTGTGCCTTAAATGTCACTACCTCTCCATCGACTCCTAGCTTTTGCTTATAGATCCACTTGCAATCAATGAGAATTATTCCTTTTGGTAGATCTACCAAAGTTTATACTCTGTTGGAGTACATGGAGTCAATTTAGATTTCATGGTGTCAAGCTAATATCCTGAGTCTATATCTAACATAGCTTTCTCATAGGTCTTTTGATTGCTATTCGAATAGCCCATCTCATGAAGAAATCCAAACCTCTTGGGTAACTTCTTAATTCAATTCAACCTTCCTAGAGGTTGTGTAAGTCTCTTAATGCTCACTTATTTCTACTGCTTGTAGGATTTGATGATTATCTTGAACTTCATCAAGATCAACAACAATGCCATTTCTATCCAGTAGAAATTTCTTTTCCAAAAAGTAGGCAATCCTCAAAACAAACACCTTTTATTTTGAGGGATCATAAAAGTAATAACCTAAAGACTCTCTTGGGTATCCCACAAACTTACACAAGATGGATCTATTATCTAACTTGTCTCCTACTAACCACGTAACGTAAGTAGGAGACCCCTAAACCTTTAAATAATGATAAGAGGGTGCTATGCCATGCCATATCTCATGCAACATTTTTGGCACTAACTTTAAGTGTACTATATTTAGTAGCCTCGTCATTATTTCTAAAGCATATTCCCAAAAAGATATAGGTACATCAAAAAAGTTCATCATGGAATGTACTATGTCTAACAAGGTACAGTTTCTCCTCTCGACTACTCCATTATATTGGGGTATGCCGGGTGAAGTCCATTGAGAGAGAATCCTATTCTTTTTTAAATAATCAGTACTTAAGTATCCTCCCCTTTGACCCACTTGAAGTGCTTTGATACTAAGCCCCTTTTGCTTTTCTACTTCATACCTATACTTATTAAACTTTTCAAAAGCTTTGAACATGTGCTTCATAAGATACACATGTTCGAACTGAATGTGATCATCAAAGAAGATAATAAAGTGAGAATAGCTTTCTCATGTGCTAACTCTTAGTGGGCCATGAACATCCATATGGATCAAATCTAAAGGACTTGTGGTTTGCTTCTATTATTCTACAAAAAGAGCCTTAATCGTTTTTCCCTTCAAACAAGATTCACAACTAGAAAGATCCTTAGTGCCACTAATATTTAGTGCTTTGAGAGTGTTTAACTTTTTCATCCTATGTTTAGAAATATTTCCAAGTCTTGCATGTCATAACATGACATCTTCTTGGATATCTAATTTTCTTACTTTGCTAGACATGCATTAGTGATAGTTGAGAATCCAAAAATGTATAATCCTTTGTTAAGTGTACCATAAGCAACTAAATAACCCATTCTTTAACACCTTCAGTCTCCCATTTGAAATAGAGAGACCAAATCCTTCATTATCCAAAATGGGAATTAAAATAATGTTCTCAACAATATATGGTACATTATAACAAAAGTCTAATACAAGTATGGAGTTCCCTAAGTCTAACTTATTATACGCTTATAGATTTAGCCACAACTCTTGCTCTGGTCCCAAGGTGGTGGATTATATCCTCATCACTTAGTTTTATTTTTCTTTCTATTCTTTATAACAACTTATAAAGAAAAGAACCATGTGCGATATTATATATTCATGAGGAAGAATTTATTCTTACATGTACTTCAATAAAGTACATACCCTTCTCAAAGATTGCAATATTACATATACACTTCCAACAGCTTATCTCATCAAAGTAGAAATAAGTAATACAATTATATCCTCTATAATATTCTTGACTCCACTGAATGCCTTTAATGGTTGCTTTCCCTAGGAGGAATAACTTTTCTTCCTTTTACCTCTCTTTCTAACACCCCTAGGGCCTATAGACTAGGAAGAAAAAGTAAACATCAATGATTTGTCCTTGTCATGGTAGTCTCTATCTTAATGAACACTTTAATTAATAAAACTCGATGAAGATATGAGGATGATATCCTCATGGAGATAATTGTCTATCACTATGTCAAAGTTGAAAAGCTTCTTCAAGCCTAATCATCTTGACACCATAGTTGATGACATATGACTTCACATTCATTCTTGCTTGAAAAATCTTCTTTGACAACATAAACTTCTCATATCTTGTTTGCTTTACAAATCTTGTAAATTTAAACTAAGGTACTATTCATGTGTCCTTGAGATTTTTTGAAGTTTGTAGATGCCAAAAATGAGACTGTGGAATAGGACAATCCTCAACCTAATTCGTGAACATTTCACATGTCTCTTGATCTACTATAATCCCTATAGGATTAGGAGCACCTTGATATATGACATATATCCGCTTCTAGAAATTTAGAATGATTTTGAGGTTTAGTCAAATGTGGAAGTTAGGCCTAGTTGGTTTATTGGTTTCCAAAATAACATTTGAGTAGATATTTTAGCCATTGTTGAGATTTCGCTAATCATCAAAAGCAAAAAAGAGAATATAAGCATGTGATTGAGTATTGACATTGAAAACATTTTATGGTCTTTCAAGTATGTTTTTCTCCCACTATTTTATCAAATCTTTCACCCCTTAAAAAATTTGGGAAATCTCATTTTCTTGTGAAAATCAAGGTCCTAAGGACTTGTAGTGGACCCATAACTCTGAGATATCCACAAATAATTGAAAGGTAAGCAAGTTTTGCTAATTGCATCTCTATGAAAACCTTGATATATTTTGCCTCACTTTTCATGTAGACCCATAACTCGTGTGACATCTACACTACTAGGTGTTAAGTTGGACCTATCAATAAAAATTTGATTCAAGACCACTCTATGTCATCCCACAACTTGTGTGCTAATGCATGGGAAACATCAAATCAAAAGTGCATTATATGTTAAGTATATGGTCATAACTTTCTAGCATAAGTGTGACCCACGACTCATGAGACATCACACAAAAATGGAAGCATCGTCATGCCATACACTATTAGTATAAGGCATTGATTAATTGAAACTTCTTTTAATTTATTTCTATTTTAACTTAATGTTAGAAAACATTTAGATATTCTAAGTACAGGGATTTTCCTAATTGCAAAGATCTCATCAATTTTATCTTCTTATTTAGGCTTTCTATATCCTAACCATGCATCTCATACATCAATAGGATATGGAAAGTATAAATAAGTAAATGTGTCTAGCATGCTTCTAGGGTGGGATGACCATGAGCCTTAACCAAGTGGTGCACTTAGAGTCATAGGTGCACCACTTAGTTAATTTTAAGTGGGTTGATTAAATATAGCTATTATATGAGTGTATCCCCATACATTCATTGGTCTTCATGCCACCAATGGTCATCTTTGCTCCTTGAAACATTTATATGAGAAAAACATCCTCACTCCTAGTGATAACATTCTAGAAATTAAGACACATGCAAGCTTTAATTTAATACAACCCCTTTCAACAACTTGAAACAATAAAATCAATATCAAAGGCTCATGATTAGCCCTATTCATTCATCATTTATTCAACACTTAAATAAATAATAAATAAACTAAGAATTGACATTCAATTCCAACAATTAAATGCTTATCATATGAAAATTAATTGACCAAGCAAAAACAAGCATAACATTCAGGAATCTTATTTTTGCAACAATTGAAGATTAACTTTAACAAGATTTTAAAGGCATTCAAAAATGCCAAACATAATTTTGAAAACATGCACAATACTTGTGCATCTATTATGTGTGATATAGAATACTTTTGGTCACTTAAGGAACACAAAATAACATTAAACACTCATCAAAATTGAAAGTAGGTGCTGCTGCCCCAACCCGATGGTGCAGTCGTGCAACAGGTGTGCCTCAGGCACACCTGCTGCTACCTAGCTATTGCCCAGCTAGTCATGGCAGCTTGCCCTATTTTAAGGTTTAGACCTAGTCAAGTCAATTTTGGTTCAACTTTTGTGCACCAAAAAATTTAGAATACTTCCTAAACACTAAATCACACATTATAGACAAAATTCTAGATGTAAAACACCTTTTAAAAATGGAATTTCAACTACTCAAGCATGCTTCAAAAATTAAGTTTAAGTAAGAATTACAATCTTCAAAAATATCCAATTGGATCCAAAAATAACATGTTATATAAACATATAATATCATCCAATGCTAAATCAAAATTCAACATTAGCTAATCATGAATCAAATCACACTAACATATGAATTAACAATTAAAACATATATTAGCATAATCTCTATTCATCATCAAAGGAGTCAGAAGCATCATCATCCAAACACTCCAATCCATAAATTAGATCAAGTATTTATAGATCTAGATCAATCCATCATATGAATCAATCAAAGAAAATCCAAATTAAAAACATGAATTAAGCTTTGATACCACTAGAAAGACTGTGCAAGCTAAGGATCCAATAATTGACACTTAAAAACTAAATTCTAACTTGATTTTCACGTCCACAAGGATCTCATTCATCATATTAAACTAGATTAAGGTTATAAAATTACCTCAAAAGCTAATTCCAACCAAAATGAGAAAGACAAGCAAGATCTCTCCAACACCATCTTCTTATGGTGTAGCAGAGTGTGAGCAGCCTTTGCCCAGCCAAATCACCTTGGAATTGATTGAAACTTGAACCAAAAGAACACCAACACATTAATATATCTTAGGTAAAAATTTCATCCCTAAACAATTTCAAAAAGGCCTGCAATGGATCGTCCAAATTTATTTCCCAAATAAAGGATCTCCAAAAGCTTAGCAATCCAAATCTATTGCTCCTAATGACAAGATCCACACACCAATGGACACTTTAATTTCTCCTAGATCAATAGGAAAAACAAAAGAGATATAAGTTTGATGAAGGCCAAAAATCTAGAAAGGGTGAGGTGAAAAAAAATGTGAAGCATCAACACATAAGAGAACTACAAGAATTGGAGGGAAAATGAAGAATCTGATAGTTAGATCTAATGCTTGCATTTACATGTGCATGCCAGATGTTGGAATAGTACCCTACAAGCTAATGAGATTGGCCTTGCAAACTATTTCACTCATGGTACAATCTTGATTGAATGATATTCTTAATATAGCCATCTTCATCTTATGCTTTGTTTCACTTCACTAGTATTTAGATGAAGCCCTTAGATCACCTATGACTACAGGACTTAATTTGGTGATCATGGAATAAGTCTCACATGATTGTGATCTTAAATCTTTTAAGTCATAAGATCTTATGAGATAAGATATTTATGATCTGGATAGATTTGTACTAACGATGCATAAATCCAAAGGTTAGAGATTGCTCTATTCCATGAGCAATGTATGAGATACATGTGTATATTAGTGGGTACTTGTTAAAGAAAAAGACACTAAAGACCCTCCAGAGAATCCATTAGATAGTTGAAGTGGTAAGTTAGTAGTAGCTAATGCTCTTGCTTACACTAGTGCATATTATTAGTCTTTTGACTTGAGGGTCTATAGTAACCTTATGTCTGGTCCTCATGTTTTAACTCTTTCTTGACCACCTAGCAAGTCTTTTGGGTGGAGATTGGGTGTGAGCTACTAGGCATGGAGGTTTGTGACATTCAAGAGGGAATCCAACTCTTTGTCTTTGTCAAAGGCGAGTGCATCTCCTATGTGTTCTATAAAGATTGATTCCAAGAAATCTTTGTGTAAGGTGATGTGATAATTTGGAATAGCATTTTCAAAGATGAGGTCACAAAGGAAATCAAACATTAAGAATAGAAACATAGTATTCAGGCTATTAGAGAGTCAACAAATATCTTGCTCTAGGCCTTTTTTTGGAAATAGGAGACAGAAGGACTGTATTTATATGGTACGTGTAATGCTAGAATATTTCTTCAAAAGTATTCATTTTAACCAATTAGTTGGGCTCTATGGACTTAAGGTTGGATATCGACCAAGGAGATTAAGTACTCTTCAATTAACAAGATTAATTAATTTAAGTCGCTTAGTTTAAAGGAGTTTAAACTAAAGTGAATATTTGGTATTCCAAAAGTCACAAGGAGTTGTGAGCCTATGCTCAATGAATGGTAGAACCTAATGGGTCACACGCAAAAGACAATGATATGGTCTATTGAAGGAAGAAGAATTTTCTAAGAGCTAGAAAATTCATGAAATTCATGACTGACTTTTGAAAAAGGCAAAATTGTAGTCATTTTGGCTTGATCAATTTAATTATTAAATTGGTCAAATTAATTTAAGAGTTAAATTAAGATCAATTAATTAAATATTAATTAATTGATGTCACATGACTATCAATTGATCAAAATTAATTTAAGAATTGAGTTAATTTTGACTAACTTAAATTGTTAAGCGCTTTGACTTAAGAGTTAAGTCAAACGGTTATTAATTAAATTAAAGTGTTTAATTTAATTAAGTTGGAGAGATAATTTTTGGAAGAATTATTAAATGAAGAGTTCATTTAATAAGAATTAGAATTTAATTACAAGACATTTCATTAGATGAAATTTGTGCTTCAATTAAATTCACGAATCAAAAAGTTAATAACCACCTAAGCAAAGGACACTTGGCATCACCTCATTGTTGGAGGTGTGTGACCACTCCTATATATGGACATGGTAGAGTGGCTGGCCAAATATGTGTAAGGTGTGCACATTTTGTGTGATTTTCTCCCAACAATATTGTGTAGTAGGAATCTAAGTTGTTAGCCTCCCATCACTCTCTCCTTCTCCCTCTTCCTTCCACCTCAATATTTCTAGCCTTCCTTCCTTAATTATTTGCATATTTTCCATCCTTTCTGTAGAGAATAGACCATAGATTTGGTGTGAGGACGTTTACATTAGAGGCAATCTATTTTGGTTGCTTTTGCTCTTGACTAGAGCAGTTTCTGGCAGCCCATTTTTTATTCTTCTAGGAGTACCTATGGTATTCTAATCAGCTTTAAATTTGGATTGAAGAATCATCAAAGGGTTGAGGAGGTCCAACCAAAATTTCAACCAAAATGGAGGAGTTTATCTATGGGAAAATCAATATTAATTATGCTGCACCGATGAAGAGCTTATTTGACAGTTGAAGAGAGTTTTTTTGCTCTTTGAATTTTATGCTTTCACCTAGGTATTTGTCTCTTCTAAATCTAAATCCTATGCATGTCTAAGTATATAGATATAGAGGTGAGGGAATTCAACAATACACACTATTTGTGAAGATTAGAATATTTCACAATTTCTCTCCAAAAACCTCTCTCGAAGCATTGCCTCATGAGTTAAAGCTTTGCTTTCTCTTCTTTGCCCAATCTCAAATTTGGCTTCCACCATAGAGTTTCTCCTCTTTTTCTCCAACTAAAAGTGAGAAGAAATTGAAGTTCAATTGGTATATAGATCATTACAATAAAGGCAAAATATTTAGTTTGTCTGCTTTGGAGATCCATTGAGCAGAGCAACGATTTTGAAGAATTTTTTTGAGGAGATCTAGATTGATGTTTACTCCAAAATGTGGAGATCCCAAAGCCAAGCAAAAGGTGAGGTTTTTTCACTATGTCGATTTTTGACGGATTTTAGATTGGTGAAGAGTTCACCATTTTCTCCTTGGAAATTAACAATTCAAGGTAATTCTCTTACCAAATCCAAATCTATAGCATGTTTAGATCCTTGGTAGCTTGGTTAGCCTAGTTAATTTTAGCTTTTGACGTTTTTATTATTGTATCTCAGTGCTACTTTTACCTTAAATTGGTATTGGAGCCTAATTCATGCTATGATTTGGATTTTTTATTTATTGATTTACGTGATAAATTGATCGTAATCACCAAATACTTGATTCAAATGATGGATTAGAGTGTTTGGTTGATGTTGTGTGTGGTTCCTTGATTGATGAATTGAAAGCATGCTATAATGTGATTTAAGTGTTAATTCATATGATTAGTGTGTTTTAATTCATAGTTATTAATGTTGAATTTTGATTTAGCATTAATTGATGTTATATGTTGATGTATCATGTTGATGATTGATCAAAGAAGTTTTGGTCATCTTAGGATCCAATTGGATTGGAATTTAGTTGGTAATTTTTAGAGAATTTGATTCTCACTAAAACATGATTTTTGAAGCATGATTAAGCACTTAAATTTTTAGTTTTAAAATGTTTTTTGGGTCTAGAAATTAGTCCATAAAATGTTATTTAATATTTACAAAGATTTCTAGAATTTTTTGTGCACAAAAATTGAGCTAAAATCAACTTAACTCACCTTCGACCTAAAACAAGACAGGGTACTAGCCTTGTGCACACATTGGCAGGGTAGTGATCGAGTTTCACTACCCTGCTATGCGCTTGCCATGGCCAACAGCACCCAATCATGGGTTGGGCAAGTTTTGAGCAAGGTTTTGGCTCCTTTGCTGGCTAGAAATGATGTTAAGTAATGTTTTATAGATGCAAAAGTGTTGTGCAAGTTCTCAATAATATGTTTGACACTTTTGATTGCTTTTAAAGTTTTGTTGAAGTTAGTCTCCAACTTATTGCATAAATGTTATACTTGTCCAATTATTTGTTTATGAGATAAGCACTTAATTGATGGAATTAATTGTCAATTCTAGATTTATTTATTGTTCATTTAAATGTTGAATGAATGATAAACAAATTGAGATGATCATGAGCTTTTTAATATTGATTTTATTTATTTCAAGTTGTTGAATGGGTGTATTAAATGGGGCTTGCATGCCTCTTATTCTATCTTGTAAAAGTTATGAGAGTAAAATCAGAGTGAGATTTTTTTTCTCTTGTAAATGTTGAAAGGAGCAAAGAAGATCCAAAGAGGCTTGAAGACCCATGAATGTATGCACTACACTCATGAAATAGCTTAGTTTAATCAACCTACTTAAAATCTACCAAGTGATGCACCTATGGTTCTAAGTGCATCACTTGGTTAAACTTATGGTCATCCCACCCTAGGAGCATATTAAGCATATTTACTTACTTATGCTTTTCATATCTTATTGATGTATGTGATGCATGGATTAGGATATAAAAAATCTAAATAAGAAGACAAAATGATGAGATCTTTGCAAGCAAAAATCCTCCACTTAGAATGTCAAAGTACTTTTCAAATATTATGTCTCAATGGATATAAATTAAAAGCGTTTGAATTAATCCAAGTCTTCTACTAGTAGTATAAGGTATGACGATGCTACCACCTTTGTGTGATATACATCCAGTCATAGAGATCACACTTAAGTGGAAAGCTATGATCATATACTTTACATGGGATACACCTTTGATTTGGGAATGCCCATACATTATACACTCAGTCACAGGGAATGTTATGGCGCTCATCTTGGATCAAAGCTTGATTGGTAGGTTTGACTTACGCCGAGTAATATAGAGGTCATCCATCATGGGATCTACATAAAATGGTGAGGTAAAATATCAAGAGTTTTATCAAATGCAATAAGCAAACATTGCTTACCTTTGGATTGTTTGTAGATATATATCCAGTCACGGGCGTCCACTTGCAAGTCTTTAGGATTTTGATTCTCACTAGAAAATATGATTTCTTGAATTCTTCTTGGGGTGAAGAATTTGATAAAATAGTGAGAGGAAAACATACTTGAAAGACCATAAATATGTTTTCAATATCAAATTAAATCACATGCTTATATTCTCTTTTTTGCCTTTGAAGATTTGTGAAATCTCAAGAATGGCTAAAATTCCACTAAATGTTATTTTTGGAAACCAATAAACTAATTAGGAAAAACTTCCATGATTGACTTAATCTCAAAAATCATTCTAGATTTTGTGAAATGGATATAGATCCTATATCATGGTGCTCTTAATCCCTTGGGATTATAGTAGATCAGAAGGCACGTAAATGTTTCATGAATTAGGTTTAGGATAGTCCTATCCCTTTGTCTCATGTGGTATTTACAAACTTCAAAAATCTTAAGGACACATGAATTATACCTTGGTTAAAGTTTACATGAGTTGTAAACCAAATAAGGTATGAAAAGTTCATGTTGTCAAAGAAGATTTTTCAAGTTAGGATGGATGTGAAATCATGTGCCATTGTCTACGATCTGAAGATGATTAGGCTTGGAAATATTTTTCAACTTGGACATAGTGACAGACAATGATCTCTTTGAGGATTTAATTTTCATATCCTCGTCGCGTTTTATTGATCAAAATGATGAACTAGAAAGAGACTACCATGACAAAGGCAAATATTTGACACTTATTTCCTCCTTTGAGTCTATGGGCCCTAGAGGTGCTAAAAAGAGAGGTAACAGAAAGAAACATTCTTTCTCCAAGGGAAAATAACTATCAAAGGCATCCAAGGGAGTCAAGAAGATTATAGATGGTATAGTCGATATTATTTGTTTCTACTTTAACAAGATTGGACATTGGAAACAGTATTGCAATGAATACCTTACAACCCTTGAAAAAGGTATGTACTTTATTGAAGTAAATTTAAGAATATATTCTTCATCATGGATATATGATATCACATGTGGCTCTTATCTTTGTAAGTTGTTACAAAGAATAGAAAGAAGAATAAAACTAAGTGATAAGGATATGATCCAATGTCTTGGCAAAAGAGAAAGAGTTGTAACCTAAGCCCAATGCATACAATAAGTTAGACTTAGAAAATTCCATAATTTTGTTCAACCTTTGTTAACATGTATCGTATATTATTGAGAACAATATTTCAATTCCCAGTTTAGATAGCAAAGGATTTGATTCTTCTGTATCAAATGTAAGATTAAAGGTATTAAAGAACGGGTTCTTTAGTTGTTTGTGGTACATTCAACAATAGATTATGCATATTAGATTCTCAATCATCACTAATGCACTTTCAAAGTAAGAAAATTAGATATTCAAGAAGATGCCATGTTATGACATGTAAAACTTGAGCATAATTATAAAAATAAGATGAACAAGTTAGAAGCTCTGAAAGTACTAAATGTTAGTGGCATTAGGGACCTTCCTACATGTGAATTTTGTTTGAAGGGAAAATTGACTAAGGCTCTTTTTGTAGGACAAATGGAGTGCTCCACAAATCCTTTATATTTGATCCATATGGATATTTTTAGACTACTTAAAGTTAGTGGGAGAGAAGGTTATTCTTACTTCATCACCTTCACTGATGACTATGTATCTTATGAAGTATAAGTTTGAAGCTTTTGAAAAGTTCAAAGAGTATAAGAATGAAGTAAAAAAGCAAAAAGGACTTAATATTAAAGCTCTTCAATCAAATTGATGGGGAGAATACTTAAGTTCCAAATTCTTAGATTATCTAAAAGAGAATGAAATTCTCACTTAATGGACTCCACCCAGCATACCTCAACATGATGAAGTAGCCGAAAGGAGAAATCGTGCCTTTTTGGATATGGTATGTTCCATGATAAGCTTCTTCAATGTACTTATATCCTTTTGGGAATGCACCTTAATGATGGCAACAAAGTAACTAAGTATAGTACCTTCAAAATTAGTGCCAAAGATACCGCATAAGATGTGGTATGGCAAAGCACTCTTTTATCATAATCTAATGGTTTGGGGATCTCCCACCTACGTGAGATGGATAGTAGGAAATAACTTGGATAGTAGATCCACCTTGTGCAAGTTTGTAGGATACCTAAGAAAGTCTTTAGGTTATCACTTTTAAGATCTTTTAAAATAAAAGATGTTTTGTTTCAAGGAACATCACCTTTTTGGAAAAGAAATTTCTATAAGATAGAAAAGGCGCTATTGTTGAACTCAATAAAGTTCAAGATGATCATTAAATCCCACAAGCAATAAAAAAAATAAATATCAAAGTGCCTCACACACAACCTCTGAGAAGGCTAGACCCAATCACGAAGTAACCTAAAATGTTCAAATTTCTTCATGAGATGGGCCAATCGGATAATAATCTGAAAACCTATGAGAAAGTTACATTAGACATAGACTCAGGGCATTGGCTAGATGCTATAAAATTCAAAATTAACTCCACATACTCCAATAATGTGTAGACTTTGGTAGATTCATTGGAGGGAATAGTTCATATTGGTTGCAAATGGATCTATAAGTGAAAGCTAGTAGTCGATAGAGAGGTGATGACCTTTAAGGCGTGACTAGTGGCAAAAGATTATACTTAAAGACCCAGTATTGATTTTGGGAAAACCTTTGCACCAATTGCAATGCTTAAGTCTATTTGATTTTACTTGTCATAGTCATATATATGACTATGAGATGTGGAAACTAGATGTAAAAATTGATTTCCTCAATGGAAACATTAAAGTAGAAAATTATATGGAACAACTACAAGGTTTTACATCTAAAGTGAGTGAGCAAAAGGTTTGCAAACTCAAGAGATCCATTTATGGACTCAAATTGGTATCCCGACCTTGGAACATGCATTTTTGATAAGATAGTTAAATCATTTAGCTTTATCAAAAAGGTGTATGAACCTTATGTGTACAAAAGGCTAGCGGGAGTGATATACAACATATTGTGCTTTATGTCAATGACATTCTTCCATTGAGAATAGGTAAGAAATGTTAGAGTGTACTAAAGCATGGTTGTTTACACAATTCTCCATGAAAGATTTGGAAAAAGCATTCTGTGTATTGGGAATACGTATCTATAGAGATAGATTAGGAAAGATGTTGGGGCTTTCCTAAACACTGTATATTGATAAGATACTAAAGAGGTTCAGTATGGAAGAATTGAAAAGGGGATTCCTCCTTTTGAGACATGATCTTCGTCTCTCCAAGTTATGGCCCCTTAAACTGACTATGAAAGACATAGAATGTCCCACATACTTATGCGTCCACTGGAGAAAGCATATTGTATGTAGTTTAATGTACAAGATAGGATTTGGCACATGCTCTAAATGTTATGAGTCATTTCCAATCCAATCCCAATAAATGTTACTAGAGAGCTATGAAATCAATCTTTAAGTACATTAGAAGCACTAAGGACTTATTTTTGGTACACGGTAATGGAGAATTGAAATTCGCAAGGATTTTGGATTCTAGTTTTCATCTAATGTAGATGACCTAAAATCCACTTTTAGATACATATTTTGCCTTAATGGTGGCATGGTGTGTTGGAGGAGTTATAACAAGACACCATGGCCTCGATAACTATTGAGGTGAAATACATTATGGTTTTGAAAATCGCAAAAAAAAAGTGTTTGGATAAAACCTCCAACCAAGAGTTGGATGTAATGCCTAACGTGTACAAGCCTACGATTATCTTTGAAAGATAATTTAGGACATCAACTAAGATCCCACCAGTGATCCAAACACAGTAAATGTGTTATCATTTGATATATGATATCAATTAAAAATGCACTGCTGTGAAAGAAATATTCTTCCAAAATGTTTCTTTAAAGTTGAACTATATGATCAAATCTTGGCAAAGTTAAAGTTGGAAAACTGAACTCAAACCAAGATGCATATGAAGTAGTTAGGCCCTTAATGTGTAGCATGGTAGTCTTGAAGTTGTATTCTACATATGAATTGTCATTATTAAAAGTAATTTTCTTTTAAACGATCTTTGTCAACAACCAAAAGAAATTTGAACAGGAGAACTGAGTATAAAAAGTAGGTTAAAAAGTAACATTTTTTTCCTGAGATGGAGGCAAGTTTTAAGGAGAATGATTCATTTAATATACTACTCTAAATAAAGCCTCGAGAATGTCAAACTATTACCTAGTTCTTTTTTCTTCAAAGAACTAAATTAACTGCTTAAACAAGGAGCCAACAGCCAACCATTGGGGGTTAGTGAGAATAATAATGTAACTAAAGTAGTACAAAGAAATTCTTTCCCAAGGTATTGTCCAAATTCAAGAACTAGAGTTTTGCTCTTACTTCCCACACAATAATTGCTTAAAATCCTCCATGCTAGGAAAGAAAGAGAATCAAACAACTGATCAATCCCCTGGCATGAAAAAAGAAGGTAAACAATAAGATATAGGAATAAATAACGTAATCAACTTTGAATTAAGGACTATTTTATTAGAGACTGAGAAGTTTTCTCATGTTAGAATAGTGCTTAACAAGCCAATAGGAATAGCCTTGTAAAAACTATTTCCTTGTACGATAATCTTGATTGAATGATATTTCTTATATGGCCATCTTCATCTTATGCTCATCATTTCTTTACTAGCATTTGGATAAAGCGCTTAAGTCATACAAGACTACAAAACTTGGTCAGTTTACTATGTGGTGATCATGGAATAAGTCTTATACAATCATGATCTTAAATCTTTCAAGTCATAAGATCTTATGAGACGGGGCATCTAAGATTCAGATAAACTTACACTAATGATGCATAAATCTAAGAGTTAGAGATTGCTTCATTCCATGAGCAACTTATGAGAGATGAGTGCATGTTAATGGGTGCTTGTTAGAACAAGTTACTGAAAAACTACTGGAGAATCTACTACATAGCCGAAGTGGCAAGTCGTTAGTGGAAAATTTTTTCATTAACACTAGTACATATTATTAGTCCTCTAACTTGAGGATTCATGGCAACCTTGTGTTTGGTTCTCATGCTTTGGCTCTTCCTTGATCACTTAGCAGGTCTTTCAGGTTGAGGTTGGGCATGAACTACTTCGCATGGAGGTTTATGAGATCCAAGATAGAATCTAAATCCTCATATTTATGAAGGATGAGTACATCTCATATGTATTCTATAGTGATCGATTCTGAGGAACCATTGTGCAAGATGGTGAGACAATTTAGAAAATGAGCTTTTCAAATATGAGGTCACACAATGGAATCAAACATTGAAAATAGAGGCATAGTATTAAGGCTATTAGAAAGCTGACAAATATCTTGCTCTAAGCTTCTTTCGGGAGATAGGAGATGAGAGATAGGAGAATTATATTTGCATGCTTCGCGTAGAGCTATGATAGTTCTCCAGAATATTCATTTCGACCAATTATTTGAATTTTATGGGCTTAGTTGGACATTGACCAAGGAGATTGGGTACTTTTCAATTAATGAAATTAATTGAATTGAGTTGATTAGTTTAAAAAGAGTTTTAAACTAAAATAAATATATGATATTCAAAAGTCACAAGGAGTTGTGAGCTCATGTTCAATGAATAGTAAAATCTATTGGGTCACACACAAAAAGCCAATTAACTTTTAAACTTGATGGAGAAATTTTCTAACTGTTAGAAAATATCTCATTGGTGACCGATTTTCAAGGTGCTCAATTTGATGGTCAATCTTAGCTTGATTAATTTAAGTGTTAAATTAATCAATAAATTTAAAGAGTTAAATTAGACGAATAATTAAGGGGTTAATTATTTGATGCCAAGATGACCATCAATTGGTCAAGTTGACTTAAAGAATTAAGTTAACTAAATTAAGCTTAAGAGTTAAGCTTGTTTGGTTTAAGAGTAAAATCAAAGTTTAATTAATTAAATTGAAGTATTTAATTTAATTAATGGAAAGAATAATTTTTGGAGGGAAAATTTAAGTCAAGTGTTCATTTAAATTAGCATCTTAATTAATTTGGAATTTGATTCCAAATGTAATTGAAATGCATTTGAAATTTAAGTAAGATTTGAATTTGAATTGGCCACCTTGGCATGCCACATGGGCTGTCACCTTGAGAAAGGTGTGATGCCAACTAGCATCACACCTTCCACCCCTCTCTCTCTCTCTCTCTCTCTATATATATATATATATATATATATAGATAGATAGATAGAGAGAGAGAGGGTGCAAGGTTCATCCATCTCATTGAAAGTGTGAAGAATTAGATTTTTTGCATTCCCTCCATTAACTCTCTCTTTCTCCATGCATTGCCTCATGTGTTGAAACTTTGCATTTCTTCTTCTTCCCATCCTGAAAATCAGCCTCCTCTACCTCATTTTCTCCTCTCTAAATCATATTCTAGTAATGGAAAAATTGGAAGATTGATTAGTGTGTGGATCATATCAGTAGAGGCAAGGTACTTGAATTACTAGATTTTGGAGATCCATATATAGTAGCTCCAGATTGGCGAATTTGTTTGGAGTGATCCAGAAGCGTTTTTGGTCCAAATTTTTCATGGTTGATTACTCAGCGTGTTTGGGTCTTCCATATTTAATTTGGTGGTTTTTGGATCAGTTTAACGGGGGCAATTGTTGCCACATTTTTACTGTGCTGATTTCAGACAGTTTCTAGATACAAGCGAGATCATTGATTTTCTACCGGATTTTGAGCCACAAAAAGTAATTATTTACCCTAATCCAGATACATATCATTACTAGATCTTTGGTTGTATGAGTAGTCTATTTAATTTAAGCTTACGAAGTTTTTATTATTGAATCCTAGTGCTACTCTTGCTTTCAAGTGGTATCGAAGCTTTTTTCATACTATGTTTTGGATTATTGTTTGGTTGATTCATGTGATGAATCAATCAATATCACCAATTACTTTATCCGAATACTGGATTGGAGTGTTTGATTGATGATGCATGTGGCTCTATTGGTTGATGAATTGTTTGCATGCTTTTATGTGATTTAAGTGTTAATTCATGTTTATGTATGATTCAATTCATAGTGGTTAATGTTAAATGTTTATTTAGCATTAATATTTTTTAGATGTTTATATAACATGTTGATGATTGATCAAAATAGTTTTGGTCATTTTTGGATCCAATTTGATTGGGGTTTTTATTGGAGATTTTGAAGAATATGATTCTAGCTTTAATCCAATTTTTAGAGGAAGTTTAAGCAATTGAATTTTCATTTTTAAAAGGTGTTTTTAATCTGGAAATTCATCTAAGATGTGTGTTTTAATGTTGGAACATGTGCTAAAATTATTGGCACACCCAGGGGCTCCTAAGACTACCAGGGCAGATGTGCGCCCAAGCAGGTTGGTTTGTGGAGTTTTGGTGAGTTTTGAGTTGTTTTTATTGCTCCTTTAATGCTCAATTTTGTTTTGCACTACACACATTGGATGCACAAGTGTTGTGCAAGTTCTCAAAAATTATGTTTGACATTTTTTATGCTTTTAAAAATTGATTAAAGTTAATCTTTCAATTATGGCATAAATGTTATGATTGTTCAATTATTTATTTATGAGATAATCATTTAATTGTTAGAATCAATTGTTAGTTCTAGATTTATTTATTGTTCATTTAATTGTTAAATGGATGATGAATGACTAGGAATGATTATGAACCTTTAATATTGATTTTATTTGTTTCAAGTTGTTGAAATAGATTGTATTATATTTGGGCTTGCATACCTCCTAATTTCTATCTCATAAACATTATAAGAGTAGAAACACTAGGAGTGAGGATTTTCTATTCATGTAAATGTAGCATGGAGGCATGGAGACTTTTGAAGACCCATGAATGTATGGAATACACTCGTGTAATAGCTAGTTTTAATCAACCCACCTAAAATCAACTAGGTAGTGTGCCTATAGCTCTAAGTGCACCACTTGGTTAGGCTCATGGTCATCCCACCCTAGGAGCATGCTAGGCACATTTACTTATTTACACTTTTCATATCCTATTGATGTATGAGATGCATGTTTAGGATATAGAAAACCTAAATTAAAATTTAAAATGATGAGATCTTTGCAAGTAAAAACCCTTCACTTAGAATGACTAAGTGCTTTTCAAATTTTAAATCAAAATGAATACAAATTAAATGAGTTTTAATTAATCTAAACCTTCTACCAATAGTATATGGGATGCCAATGCTACCATTATTTATGTGATATCTCATGAGTTGTGGGTCACACTTATAATGGAAAACTATGACCATATACTTAGCATGAGATGCACCTTTGATTTGAGAACCCCAACACTAGTCGTGGGATGTTATGGGGCCATCTTGAATTGAAGTTCTAATTGGTAGGTTTAACTTAACACCTAGTAATTTAGATATCTCACAAGTCGTGGGTTTACATGAAAAGTAAGGCAAAATATATCAATAATTACATAAGATGCAATTAGCAATAGTTGCTTACCTTTGGATTGTTTGTAGATGTCTCATGAGTCATGGGTCCACTTGCAAGTCCTTGGGGTCTTGATTCTCACTAAGAAATATGATTTTTCGAACTCATCTTGAGGGTGAAGGATTTGATGTGGGAGAAAAACATGCTTAAAGGACCATAAATATGTTTTTAATATCAATTCAATCACATGCTTATATTCTTTTTTCCACCTTTGAGGATTTGTGGAATCTCAAAAATGGCTTAAAATTCCACTGAACGTTTTCTTTTTGGAAACCAATAAACCTATCAAACCAAACTTCCATGATTGACTTAACATTAAAATCATTCTGAATTCCTAGAAGTAGATATATGTCCTAAATCAATATACCCCTAATCCATTTGGAATTCATGTAGATCAAGAGACACGTAAAATATTCAGGAATTGGGTTTAGGATCATCCTAACCCTTAGTCTCATAATGGTATCTGCAAACTTCAAAATTCTCAAGGACACATGAATTGTACCCTAATTAAAGTTTACAAAGAGTAGCAAAGCAAACGAGATATGAGAAGTTTATGTTGTTAAAGGAGATTTTTCAAGCTAGGTTGGATGTGAAGTTATGTGTCATCAATTACGATCTAAAGATGATTGTTCTTAAAGAACTTTTTTCTACTTGAACATAGTGATGGACAATGATCCCCATGAGGATTTGATCCTCACATCCTCGCTGAGTTTTATTGATCAAAGTGTTGATCTGGAAGGAGTCGACCATGACAAGGGCAAACCTTTGACACTTGTTTTCTCCTCCAAGTCTATGGACCCTAGGGGTGCTAAAAAGGAAAATAAAAGGAAAAAAGGTTCTTCCTTCAAGGGAAAACAACCATTAAAGGCATCCGGAAGAGTCAAGAAGATTATAGAGAAAATAGTTAATATTATTTGTTTCTACTTTGGCTAGATAGGCCATTAGAAGCTATTTACACGGGTTACTTTGCAACCCATAAGAAGGTTATGTACTTTATTAAAGTGCATTTAGTATCAATTTTTCCTCATAGATATATGATATCACATGTAGTTCTTATCTTTGTAAGTTGTTACAAAGAATAAGAAAAAAGAATAATACTAAATGGTGGGGATATGATCTACCACCTTGGCCAAGGAGAAAGAGTTGTGACCAAAGTCGAAGGCGTACAAAAAGTTAGACTTAGAGAATTCCATATTTGTATTAGACCTTTGTTAACTTGTACCATATGTTGTTGAGAACAATATTTCAATTTCTATTTTGGATAGTAAAGGATTTGATCCTTCTATATCAAATGGGAGATTGAAAGCATTGAAGAATGAGTTCTTTAGTTGCTTGTGGTACATTCAACAAAGGATTTTGTATATTGGATTCTTAACTATCACTAATGCACCTTCAATGAAGTAAAAAAATAGATATCCAAGAAGATACCATTCTTTGGCATGCTAGACTTGGACCCTAGTAAGATAATTTTGATTGAATGATATTTCTTAGATGGCCATCTTCATTTTATGCTCACCATTTCTTCACAAGCATTTGAATGAAGCCCTTAGATCACACTAGACTATGGGACTTGGTCAGTTGACTAGGTGGTGACCATGGAATAAGTCTTACATGGTTGTGATTTTAAAATTTTCAAATCATAAGATCTTATGAGATGGGACATCTGAGATCCAGATAGACGTACACTAATGATGCATAAATCTAAGAGTTAGAGATTGCTTTATTTCATAAGCAACTGTATGAGATACGAGTGCATGTTATTGGGTGCTTACTATAGAAAAAGTACTATAGACCTACCAAAGAATCCATTAGATAGCCGAAATGGCAAGTTAGTAGTGGAAAATTCTCCCACTTACACTAATGCATAACATTAGTCCTCTAGCATGAGGATCCACAATAACCTCATGTTCAATCCTCATGCTTTGGCTCTTCCTTGATCACTTAGTGGGTTTTTTGGATTGAGGTTAGGCATGAGCTACTTGGTATAGAGGTTTGTGAGATCCAAGATGAAATCCAACTTCTCGTCTTTGTAAAGGGCGAGTACACCTCCTATGCATTCTATAATGATCGATTCCTAAAATTCCTTACACAAAGTGGTGTGACAATTTGAAAAATGAATTTTCCAAAAGTGAGGTCACACAATGGGATTGAACATTAAGAATATAGACATAATATTAAGACTATTAAAGAGCCAATAAATATCTAGCCTTAATAGTTTGGCCAATTAGTTGGGTTTCATGGGTTTGACGTTGGACATCGACCATGGGGATTGAGTACTCTTCAATTAATAAGATTAATTGAATTGAGTCAATTAATTTAAAAAGAGTTTTAAACTAAAATGAATATATGATGTTCAAAAGTCACAATGAGTTGTGAGCTCATGTCCAACGAATGGTAAAACATATTGGGTCACACACAAAAGCCAATTAACTTCCAAACTTGATGGAGCAATTTTCTAAGTGTTAGACAAATACCTCCTTGGTGACCGATTTTCAAGGTGCTCAATTTGATGGTCAATCATGGCTTGATTAATTTAAGTATTAAATTAATCAACAAATTTAAAGAGTTAAATTAGATCAATAATTTAGGAGTTAATTATTTGGTGCTAATATGACCATCAATTGGTCAAGTTGACTTAAAAAGTAAGTTAACTAAATTAAGCTTAAGAGTTAAGCTTGTTTAGTTTAAGAGTTAAATCAAAGGTTAATTAATTAAATTAAAGTGTTTAATTTAATTAATAGGAATAATAATTTTTAGAGGGAAAATTTAAGTAAAGTGTTTATTTAAATTAGCATCTTAATTAATTTAGAATTAGATTCCAAATGTAATTGAAATGTACATAATATTTAAGTAAGATTTGAATTTGAATTTGCCACATGGGCGGTCACCTTGAGGAAGGTGTGATGTCAACTAGCATCACACCTTCCACCCTCTATATATAGATATAGGGGGAGTTCATGGTTCATCCATCTCATTGGAAGTGTGAAGAATTAGATGCTTTGCATTCTCTCCAAAAACTCTCTTTGTCCATGCATTGCATTAGGTGTTGAAGCATTGCATTTTTTCTTCTTCCCAATTTGAAAATCAGCCTCCTCTACCTCATTTTTCTCCTCTCTAACTCTAGCTTCTTGTGAGGGGAAATTGGAATATTGATTGGTGTGTGGATCATATCAATGGAGGTAAAGCACTTGACTTGCTAGATTTTGGAGATCCACCTACAGTAGCTCTAGATTGGTGAATGTTTCTGGAGTGATCCAAAAGCCTTTTTGCTCCAAATTTTTCATGATTTCTTCCTCAGTATGTTTAGGTGTTCCAAATTTAATTGGTGATTTTTGGAGCAGTTTAACGGGGGGAAATGTTGCCGCCTTTCCATTATGCTAATTTCAGACAGTTTTTTGATCTGAGAGAGATCACTAATTTTCTCTATGATTTTGAGCTACAAGAGGTAATTCTTCATCCTAATCTAGATCTATAGCATGACTAGATACTTCATTGTAGGAGTAGCTTAATTAATTTAAGTTTATGAAGTTTTTATTATTAGATTCTAGTGCTACTCTTGCTTTTATCTCATATACAAATAGACTACATAAGAGAGAAGATATGAAGATTTAGTTAAATACTAGAGAAGTTGACATGTCAATTCCAAAATAGAGAGAAAAAATTATAAGATTGACTTTGATTACACCAAAGCTATATTGCTAGAGAATTTGGGCTTTCTAGCTCAATTTTGTTTTCCGTATAAACCCAAAAACTATCTAAAATCATAGTAAAGACAATCTTAGATTTTTTCTATGTTTATGCAAGAGAAAGAACCTTGTTGATCAACAAGAAAAATTGAAAACCTAATATAATATCCTCTCACTGACCAAAGGCATCCACTAAATATTCTTCAAGGGACATTAAGTTGGTGGTAGCGTCACGGGGTACAAGCTTCGATCTATCAGAAAACTTTAGCATTTAGCACCTAATTTTAACCCTTTTTAATAAAAAAAAATAATTAATTATAATGGTGAAACCTATTTTGATGGAATTGGATATACATTTTTAATAAATTCAAGGAGACATAGTTTTTGTTAGATTTTTCATCTAACATTCTACTTTGCATTTCTATCATTTCTTTACTTTCCTTTTTCTCTTTTTGGGTGAAATTGAATATTCTACATGACCTTTCAATTGAAGATTGGTCCCAATGTAGATGTTCATGGAGAAATAGTTGATGATGGTATTGTGATTATTGACGAGCATGGAAAAGGTAATTTTTTCTGGTCACCTTCTATAGTTTGAGAACTACTTGAACAAAGAGGTCGGATCAACTCCTTCCAAGTGTTTTTTACAATTCAATCTCTATTTGTTGGAGTAATATTTCTTTTGTGATTTGCTCAAATGTCTATTAATACATATGGCACCAGCCATGCGATTGTTAAATTATGAAATAAAAGAATGCTAACAAACATACATATATAATCCATGCACCTATGCTCTATAGCACTTACCACATGTCTGTGCACGTAGGCATGTGAAAAATTCATGAAACTAATGAGGTCATATTTGTTGGCATTAGGTATATGTGCATTTGTTTCAATGAGCAACGTGACTTGATTGTTTTTGTTTTGTTATAAGTTTGATTTTTTTTTTGTAAATTAAAACTATTAAGGTTATTATAACTTAAAGAACTTTGATAGAACTTTAGGGTGTGATGAGGGTAAAAACTATATATAATTGGACTGGGTTAGAATTTAGGTGGATTTACCTACTTAATCGAGTAAATGAGCTCCACAGATACTTGGGCTAAGTCCTGCAATCACTAGCAAATGTTAAGCTAGCCAAGGTGCCCTCAACTATGACTGGCAGGATGGGATGGATATGCATGCATGCACTTTACATGTGCATGGCAAGACGTAATACTAACTTGCATAAAGCATGCAGGCGGGCTGGAAATTAGGTTGGACTTCGGAACATGGGCTAGATCTCGGGCAACATTAGGCTGGTTGGGTCGAGCTACGGGCTAAAGAAGCGGGCTTGGACCTTTTCTAGAAGGGCTAGGGTTTTTTTGAAACATGGGCTACTGAAACACTGGGCAAGCTTGAAACTTCATGGATTAGGCTGCTCGGTGAGCCTTTGAGTTAAGGCGATTGGGCCTTGGGTCCGAACTAGACTTTGCTTCTAGTTGCACTTAAGCTGGGCTAAATAGGCTAAGTAGATTGGGCCGAGCTATGGACCATCCTGGATGGGCTGCAACATTTTGGGAACTTGGGCTACGCCCTTCGCGGTAACTTGGGCTGAAAGAATATCAGACTTGTGACTGGGCTGAGTCTGAAGGTAACTGGGTAGTCCAGTGGGCTTCAAGTTGGCGAGGATTAGGCCAAGACAGCCTGGAACTAGACTACACAAAATTGTCCCAACCAGGACTCGAACCTAGGCGCCCACAGGAATGGAAAAGCTCTTTTCCGCCTGGACCAAAACCAACAGCTTACAATAACATACACAACAAATATACTTTAATACTTTCCAACTGGAACATGGACTGGAATCATTACCCACAGCATTGGCAATTGGGCTGAGCAAGAGGTTTTTCGTTTTGATCTCTTTCTTTTTAAATGTAAGGGAGGAGTCCTCCTCGTTTATTGCTTTTTTTGACATTTTGTTTCTCATTTATTTTGGTAATATACATGGTAGGGGTCTATGCCTAACCCCTCGCCATGGCACCAGCGGCTTTCTTTAAAAAAATCAAAAAACAAAAAAACAAAAAAACAAAAAAAAACAAAAAAATAAATAAAAAATGATAAACAAAAAAATAAAAAAAACCAAAGAAATATAAAAAAAAGAAAAAAATATAAAATAAAAAAAAAGAAAAAAAAAAGGTGCCCTCAACTATGGTACTTCAATGCTCAAGTCAATATTAGATCGACCAAAAAATTAGGCAGTAGAGTGAGGCCTAGCAATGGGCTATTTATAGTCTTCTCTAGGTGGATAATATGTCTAAAATGACATTGGCATTCAAAGAGGGCTCTTGTCCTTGCATGGGGGGCATTAGGTCTTCTCTCATTTATGTACTATTCTAGGTGGCTTCACCTTCAGCTTTCATGGACAAAATAGTACATAGAGGGCACGCCTTTTATTTGGCACGACAAAATAGGCAACATGTGCTATTAATGTAAAGACATGCCACCTATTAGAGCATTTAATGTGGCAGATATGGGATTCTACACTAAGTTAACCTACCTGGTCGACAAAAAGATCGACCTCAAAGCTAACTCTGAGTGTGTTAGACCCAACTCTCATCAAGACCATCAATGAGATCTTGGCTCAAGTCCTAAATTGTCTTTCAAAGACAATCATAGGCTCATGCATGCTAGGCTCTATATCCAACCCTTAGATGAAGTTTTTTATCCAAACACCTTCCTTTGTGGTTCCTAAAACCACAAAGTATTTCCCCTTAGTGGTTATCTAGGCCATGGTGTTTAGTTGGAACTCTTCCAACACACCATGCCACCATTAAGATAAACTATGTATCCAAAAGTGGATATTAGGTCATCCACATTGGATTGAAAAGTAATATCCAAAAACTCCATGAGTTTCAATTCTCCATTGTCATATACTAAAAACAAGTATTTAGTCCTTCTTAAGGATTGTTTTAATGGTCTTCCAGTGATGTTCATGGGGATCGAATTGGAACCTACTTGTAACATTTAGCGAGTGTGCCACATCTAATCTTGTACATTGAATGGCATACAATTATGCTCCATGTAGTGGATGCATAAGGTATATGGGACATTCTGTGTCTCTCATTAATAGTCTAAGGGGCCATAGACTTGCAAAGATAAATATCACATCCCAAAAGAAGGAATCCCCTCTTGAATTTTTTCATACTAAACCTCTTTAGTATCCTGTTCAATGTACAGGATTTGGAAAAGTCCCATCATTCTCCTTAATCTATCTTCATAGATATGTATTCCCAATATGTTGGATGTTATCCTAAAACCTTTATGGAGAATTATGTAGATAACCATACTTTAGTACACTCTGACATTCCCACCTCATTCCTAATGAGAAGAATGTCATCGACATAAAGTACAATAAACTGTATACTACTCCCACTAGCCCATTTGTACACATAAGGTTCATACACCTTTTTAACAAAGCCAAACAATTTGACTATCTTATCAAAAACGTATGTTCCAAGTTCAGGATGCCAATTAGAGTCCATAAATGGATCTCTAGAGTTTGCAAACCTTTTGCTCATTCCCTTTGGATGTAAAATCTTGTGGTTACTCTATATAAATTTCTTCTTCAATGTCACTATTGAGGAAAGCGATTTTTACATCCATTTATCATATCTCATAATCATAATATGTAGCAATAGCAAATAGAATCTGAATAGACTTAAGCATAGCAACTAGTGAAAAAGATTTCTCAAAATTGATACTGGATCTTTGAGTGTAACCTTTTACCATTAGTCACAGCTTAAAAGTCACCACTTTTACATCTACCCCAAGCTTCCGCTCATAGATCCACTTGTAACCAACTGAAACTATTTTCTTTAGTAAATCTACCAAAGTCCATACTTTGTTTGAGTGCATGGAGTTCATTTCGGATGTCATGGCTTCAAGCCAATGTCCCAAGCCTATTTCCAACATAGCTTTCTCATAAGTCTTTAGATCTCTATCCAATTGACCCATCTCATGAAGAAATTCAAACTTTTTAGGTTACTTCTTGATCCAGTCCAACCTTTTCAAAGGTTATGTATTAATCTTTTTTATATTTATTTGTTTCTATTGCTTGTGGAATTTATTTATCATCTTGAACTTTACCAAGTTTAATTACAACACCTGTTCTATCCTATAGAAATTTTTTTCCAAAAATACAGCATTTCTCAATACAAACACATTTTGTTCCGAGAGATCATAAAAGTAATAACCTATAGACTCTCTTGGGTATCCCATGAACTTGCACAAGATGGATCTATTATCCAATTTATCTCTCATTGTTTGTCTCACGTGGATGAGAGATCTCCAAACCTTTAGATAGTGGTAAAAGGGTGCTACGCCATACCATATCTCATATGGTGTTTTTGGTATTGACAAGGTACTACTTTTAGTAACTTCGCTATCGTCATAAAGGTATATCCTTAAAAGGATATAAGCACATCGAAGAAGCTCATTATGGAATGTAATATGTCTAACACAGTACGATATCTCCTCTTAGCTACTCCATTGTGTGGGGTGAGCTAAGTGGAGTCCATTGAGAGAGAATCCCATTCTCCTTTAGATAATCCAAGAATATGGTACTTAAGTATTCTTTCTCTTGATCCAATCAAAGGGCTTTAATACTAAGTTTATTTTGCTTTTCTATTTCATTTCTATACTCTTTGAACTTTTCAAAGGCCTCAGACTTGTATTTCACAAGATACAACTATCTAAATCGATTATTACCATCGGTGAAGGCGATGAAGTAAGAATAGCCTCTTCTCCTACTACTTCTCCTACTAACTCTTAGTGGTCCACAAGCATCCATATGGATCAAATCCAAAGGATTTGTGGAGCACTTCATTTGTCCTACAAGGGAGCTTTGGTCATTTATCCCTTCAAACAAGATTCACAAGTTGGAAGATTCACAATGCCACTAACATTTAGTGCTTTGAGAGTTTCTAACTTGTTCATCCTATTTTTAGAGATATGACCAAGTCTTATATGCCATATCATGGCATTATCTTGGATATCTAATTTCTTACTTAGTTGAAAATGTATTAGTGATGGTTAAGAATCCAATATATACAATCCTTTGTTAAGTGTACCATAAGCAGTTAAAGAACACATTCTTTAATGCCTTCAGTCTCCCATTTGATATAGATAGATCAAATCCTTCACTATCCAAAATGGGAATTGAAATAATGTTTTCAACAATATATGATACTATATGACAAAGGTCTAATACAAATATGGAGTTTTCTAAGTCTAACTTATTATACGCCTTCGGCTTTGGACACAACTCTTGCTCCTTAGTCAAGGCAGTGAATAATATCCACGTCACTTGATTCTATTCTTTTTTCTATTCTTTATAACAACTTACAAAGAAAACAACCACATGCAATATTATATATCCATGAGGAAGAATTTAACCTAAAATGCACTTTAATAAAGTACACACCTTTCTTAAGGGTTGCAAGGTATTCTTTGCAATAGTGCTTCCAATGGCCTATTTTGCTCAAATAGAAATAAATAATATTGACTATTTTCTCCATAATCTTCTTAACTCCCATAAATGCCTTTGATAGTTGTTTTTCCTTCGAGGAAGATCATTTATTCCTTTTACCTCCCTTTTTAGCACCTCTAAGGCCTATAAACTTGGAAGAGGAAACAAGTGTCAAAGGTTTAGCCTTGTCATGGTGGTCTCCGTCTAGATCAACACTTTGATCAATAAAACTCAGTGAGGATGTGAGAATCAAATTCTCTTGGAGATCATTGTCCATCTCTACATCCAAGTTGAAAAGCTTTTCCAAGCCTAATCATCATTAGACCATAGTCGATGACACATGACTTCATATCTAACCTAGCTTGAAAAATCTTATTTGACAACATGAACTTATTATACCTTGTTTATTTTAAAACTCTTTGTAAACTTTAATTGGGGTACAGTTCATATGTCCTTGAGACTTTTAAAGTTTGTAGATAAGACTAAGGGATAGGATAATCCTAAGCCTAATTCGTGAACTTTTCACATATCTCTAGATCTACATTAATTCCAAAGGAATTAGGAGTACCATGATATAGGACCTATATCCACTTCTAGAAATCTAGAGTGATTTTTGTGGTTAAGTCAATCGTGCAAGTTTGGTCAAATTAGTTTATTAGTTTCCAAAATAACATTGACTAGAGTTTTAATCATTCTTGAGATTCCAAAAATCCTCAAAGGCGGAAAAGAGAATATGAACATGTGATTGAATTTGATATTGAAACATGTTTATGATCTTTCAAGCATGTTTTTCTTCCACTATTTTATCAAATTCTTCACCCTCAAGTAGAATTCGGAAAATTAAATTTCCTAGTGAGGATCAAGACCTCAATGAATTGCCAATGGGCCCTCGTGATTGAGTGCCATCCACAAGCAATCAAAGGGTAAGCAACTTTTGTTAATTGCATCTCATGCAACTCTTGATATATTTTGCCTTATTTTTCATACAGACCCACGTGACCATGTGCCATCTATGCTACTAAGTTTTAAATCAAACCCACCAATCAAACTTTATCTCAAGATGGCCTCACGACATCCCCCGTGACCGAGTGCCAATGTGTGAGGTTCCCAAGTCAAAGGTGTATCTCATGCTAAGTGTATGCTCATAGCTTTCCTCCTAAATGTGACCCCCGTGACCAAGTGCCATCACAGAAAATTGATATCATCATGGCATACACTATTTATTAAAGGCTTGGATTAATTAAAATGCGTTTAATTTGTATCTATTTTGATTTAATATTAGAAAATACTTAGACATTCTAAGTAGAGGATTTTTGCTTGCAAATATCTCATCATTTTATGTTCTTATTTAGGTTCTTTGTATCCTAATCATGCATCTCTTACATCAATAGGATATGAAAAGTATAAATAAGTAAACAGTCTAGCATACTCCTAAGGTGGGATGACCATGAGTCTAACCAAGTGATGCACTTAAAGTCATAAGTGCATCACGTTAGTTGATTTTAAATTGGTTGAATTAAACTAAACTATTATATGAGTGTATCCCATACATTTATGGGTCTTCAAATGGCCTCCATGCCTCCATTGGACTCCTTGCTCCATGCAATATTTATATGAAATGGAAATCCTTATTCCTAGTGGTTCTACTTTCATAACTTTTACAAGATAGAACAAGAGACATGCAAGCCCCTTTTAACACAACCAATTTCAGCAATTTTGAAATAAATAAAATCAATTTAAAAGGCTTATGATCATCCCCATCCATTCATCATTCATTCAACAATTAAATGAACAATAAATAAATCTAGAATTAACAATTAATTCCAACAATTAAATGCTTATTTCATAAACAAATAATTGAATCAAGCATAACATTTATGTGATGAATTGGAGATCAACTTTGACAAGTTTTTAAGAAGCAACAAAAATGTCAAATATCATTTTGAGTACTTCCACAATATGTGTGCATCTATAACAGATGATTTAACCTAATTTTTAGCAACTTAAGGAGCCAAAAAATTGGCTCAAAACCTACCCAACCTTCAACTTATGGCTGCTGGCAATGCTTTATGCAAGACTAGGTAGTAGCTCTCAATCACTACTTGGCCAGCTTACACACAAGCTGTTAGCAGCCCTTGATTTGGAGTCAAAGGCTAGTCAAGCCGATTTTTAGCTCAACTTTTGTGCACCAAAAATTATAAAACACATTCTAAACTTTAAATCACACATTATGGACCAATTTTCAAATCTAAAACTCATTTTAAAATTGAAAATTAAAGTGCTCAAACATGCTTCAAAAAATCAAGTCTAAGTGAGAATCAAATTCTCCAATAATCTCTAACCAAACTCCAATCTAATTGGATCCAAAAATGACCAAAATCCTTTCAGCCATATTACATCATGCTATATCAATATATAACATCAATTAATTCCAAATCAACATTCAACATTAATCACTATGAATTAAAACATACTAACTACATGAATTAACACTTAAATCACATAATAGCAAGCTTTCAATTCATTAATTAAGGAGCCACACACAAATCAACCAAATTATTCAATCCATCAATTGAATTGAGAATATGGTGATCTAGATTAATCCATCACATGAATCAATCAACCAAACAAAATCCAAATCTAAACATGATTATAGCTCCGAACCACTTGAAGGCTAGTAAGGCACTAGAATCTAATATCAAAACTTCAAAATATCAAAGTAACTAGTTCCTACAAGCAAATAAAGGATCTAATCATGCCTATAATTCAGATTTAGGTATAGGATTACCTTGATGAGCAAATGCAAGGAGTATCAAGTGAACACTTCACTAATTATAGAATTTATCTGCTTGTGTTGTAGTGAGAATATTGCAATGATCTCCCTATCAAATCGCCTCCAAAAATTCAAAAAAAATATATGGATATAGGAAACACCTTTTAGAACTTTTAGTTAAAATTTTAGATCAATTGGCCATGTGGAGCGTTCTAAAGAAAATCACAAATTCGGACCTCGCGCAAATAAATCTCCCGAAATTGAGCAAGTCACACGCCTTGCCTCTATTGTGAAAGTCCACAACCAATAAGATCTTTCTAGATCTATAGTCTATTAGTTGGAATAAGAGCACAGATCTTTTGAAGGTAGAGGTTGAATTTTGGGGTAGGAAGATGAAGAAAGAAGCTTAGTCATGAAATGCTAGTTTGCAAATGTTTTTGAGGGAAATGAAGAATTTAATTCTTCATGCCACTTAGCATTAATCTAGCGGGCCATCTCTCTCTATATATATAGATGTGGAATAGTGTGATGCGAAGGTGGCATCACACATTTCATGAGGGGGGTGGCCAATGGGGGTGCTTAGGTGGCAAAATTTGAATCCAAATTTCATTTGAATTTTATTTGCATTTTAATTACATTTGAAATCTCATTTCAAATTAATTAAGATACTATCTCAAATCTCATTTGAGTCTTCCCTCCAAAATTCATTCTTCCTAATTAATCAAATTAAACTCTTTAATTTAATTTATTATCCTTTGACTTACCTCTTTAAGTTAAACTAGCTTAACTCTTTAAGCTAAATTGATTAACTTAACTTTGCAAGTTAACTTGACCAATTGATGGTCATGTTGGCACAAAATAATTACTCCTTAATTATTAATTTAACACTTAAATAAATCAAGCCAAAATTGACCCTCAAAATATGGCCCTAAAAATCCATCAACTAAGAGACATCATTTTCGAACTCCTTAGAAAATTCTCTTCATTAATTAGATAGCTAATTGGATTTTGTGTGTGAACCAATAGGTTCTACCATTTATTGGATATGGACTTACAACTCCTTGTGACTTTTGAATATCTTATATTCATTCTAGTTTGAAACTCCTTTTAAACTAGTCGACTCAATTCCATTAATCTCATTAATTAAAGAGTACCCAATCTCAATGATCAACATCCAACCTCAAGCCCATTGAACCCAACTAATTGGCTAAAATAAATATTCTGGAGAACCATCATCGTCCTATGTGTACCATGTAATACGATCTTGTGTCTCCTATCTCCTGAAAAAGGCTTAGGACAAGATATTTGTCGACTTCTTAATAGTCTTGATACTATATCTCTATTCTCAATTTTTTATCCCTATTGTGTGACCTCATCTTTGAAAAACTCATTTTTCAAATTTTCATTCCACCTTGAGCAAGGAGGTTTAGGTAGCAATCATCATGGAACACATAGGAGATGTATTCGTCATTCACAACAGTGAGGCGTCAGATTCCATCTTAGATCTCACAAACCTCTATGCCAAGTAGCTGATACCCAATCTCAACCCAAAAGACCTACTAAGTGGTCAAAAATGAGTCAAAGCATGAGGACCAGACAGAAGATTACCATGGATCCTCAGGTCAAAGGACTAATAATATGCACTAGTGTGAGCAAGAGAACTAACCATTACTAACTTGCCACTATAACTATCTCGTGGATTCTCTAGTGGATTTTCAGTGTCTTGTTCTCTAACAAGCACCCACTAACATGCACCTGTATCTCATACAATTGCTCATGGAATGGAGCAATCTCCAACCCTTGGATTTATGCACTGTTAGTGCAAATTTATCTAGATCTTAGATGCTCCATTTCATAAGATCTTATGACTTGGAAGATTTAAGATCACGATCGTGTGAAACTTATTCCACGGTCATCAAACCATGTCCCACAGTCATAGGTGATCTAAGGGCTTTATCTAAATGCTAATGAAGTGAAATAAAGCATAAGATGAAGATGGTCATATAAAGAATATCATTCAATCAAGATTGTACCACGAGTGAAATAGTTTACAAAGCCATTCTCATTAGCTTGCAAAATACTATTCTAACACATTTCACTATCGCAATGTAGTCACTAAAACGTGTTAAATAAGATAATTATTACAACCATTTAAAAATTAATGCAACAAATGACTTTATTGCAAAAGATCATTTTTTTTACCGACCAAAACAATGTGGCCACTATATGTGTTACTATAGCAACCATGAATTTTTACATTAGCAAGTGAAAAATTTGTCACTAATTATCCTATCTTTATTGACCATTATTGAATGGTCGCCAAACATGTATATTTAGCATCCAAATTAACAACTCATTGTTGAGTACTTTTAGTAGCTATCTTGTTGTGACCATATGTAACCAACCTTATTTGAGTTGCTACAACTTTTAGTGACCATTTTCTTACTTTTAGCAACCACTAAAAATGATTGCTAAAACTATTTTTTCTTGTAGCACTTGTTTCATGATCACCATCATATGTATTATCAAGTCCTGTAGTCTTGTATAATTTAAAGACTTTAACCAAATGCATGTGAAGAATATCATAAATGCATAAAATGAATATACTCATTCTATAAAAAAATCATTCAATCAAGATTGTTTTACAAGGACTAGTTTTACATGCCAATCTAATTAGTTGTGGAGAACTATTCCAATACTTTAGTCTCTCCTTTTAGACCAAAATCTAGAACACTACAGAAGATTTTGACAATGCCACTCTATTGGTTTCTTCACCTAAGGTCCTTAGAGAAACAAAGTGTTTGATTGATTTGTTCTCTTCACAAGATCTCTCAAGAGTATGTACGACTCATATCCTTCTTTACCATTATGTCCTTCAAGACACAAACAATCCTATCCACGTGTCCCTAAGGTCCGTTGAAAGCTAGCTCCCGTTGACCTTTTTCACCACAAGGTTCCTCGAAAATACAATTCGAGTAAGGAATTAGCAACATTTAAGCACAAGACGTGTATGAAAGTATCACATTTCTTAAGAACACTTAACAATGATCTTTTCCTGATTAAGTGATTCGCTCAAAATAATGTTGCATATTTTCTCATTTGTAGGCTTATGTCCAGTAGCTATAAATCTTTAATTAGGGAAGTATCCATTGAAATCAAATAAGGAAACAAGATATTATAGTAAAAATCCATTAACACCATGAATTGCGGATTTATCAATAAGTAGAGCAAGGTTGATTTTTTTTTTTAAATCTTAAAGATATGAATTAGGTTAGAATATTCAAAAGATCTTTTAAATGTGGAAAGTATATTCCAACAAATAGACATATCCAAGTAGATAAAATAGAATGACATTCTGAACTTTAGATGCCTTTCTTTAAGCACATAATTTAGCAAACAAAGCACATAGTAATTTTTTCATAATCAAAATGTATAAATCATCAAGGCATTAACAAAAAAAAGTGCTTATAAGAATCTGAACAAGCAATAACTTAGGTGTATGTGCAAACAGTCAATTAAAAGAAAAATATGCTAAATACCTACTGAAAACATATAAGTAGTGCTAAACAAGTACTCGAGTAACCCTACTTCCACAAACCTATATAAAGGTCATGATGAACTTAACCTAGATGGGCTACAGAAAAAAAAGCTGCTTCACTCATAAGGGATGCCTCAACCCTCATCACGAACAAAAAAATACCTATCTTTCCAAGGCCTTTTAGAAGAATGAAATCTACTTTACTATTAGGTTTGGGAAAAACATGAAAAAAGGACTCACCTTACATAGCTTATACAAAGCATGAAAACTATCCAAGGAAATTGGCAAACCCAAGTCAGATGAACACTATTGAACCCTACAAAGAATGTAAAATAATTAGGTACAAACGGACTTGGACATACTCCATGGCTCATTACCACATCAAACAAAATGGGATCTAGATCCAAAAAAAAAAAATCCCTCAAATGAAGTAGCTATTGGACACATTAAAGTATCCTCTACAAGGTGATTCCATGTTGTCACTGAGGGAAGGAAGAAAGAACTCAAATTCCCTAGAAACGCATACCCAATGTTTCAAAACATCTAACTCATCTGGTTGGATTAAACATCTATTTGCAACATTAGCAAAGCTACTATCAAATGCCAGGAGCATCTTGGGCTCCTCATCAGAAGAAACCCTTGCTCTAAACCAAAACTCAAGACTATAATGAAGAAAACAACTCATGAACTAGACATTAACTCTATAACCTTTGAGATTTACTAAAATTTTCTATCACTTGGTGTGATGACATGCCTAATGAGAGGCTCACGAGCACGCCGTGAGATAGTAAGAAAACCTCACCCTAGCCACTTGAAACAGGCATCTCCAAGGTACTCACTCTGAGCATCTCACAAGCACCTATCTTGATTGCCCATGAACATAGTCCCCCCTGTGCTCCCTAAGCAATCACCCCATAAAAGTCAACTCTAGGTACCTCGTGGACACCCAAGACAAGCACTGAGTGGGTGCCCAACTGGATTGATCACATGACTATCCAAGTAGCTAGTTGCAGTTCTGCCGCCACATGCCCCAACTTGATTGACTTTTGACTCCTTCATAGGGCTTGACTTAGAATGGAACTTACTCTCAAATATATTTTGACTTAGAGAGACTCTAAAATTATTACTAAGTCTAAGGAGTTGAGGTGAATAATTGTGAATGGGAGACACAAAGTGAAAACACAATAAAGAAAAGAAAAGATGAAATGAAAAGGAAATTACTTTGGGGACCCATCTTGATGCTCTCCAAAAAAGGTTCCTTCCTTTTTCTATCTCCTCAACTTAGCCAAGATTTTTACTAAGCTAAGGCGATGGAGGAATCACCAAGGGAAACACCTCCTAAAAAGTATACAAACTTTGAGACTTGGCAAACCTCAAATTAGATAAAAGGTAAGTACCAAAAATACAATTAAATTAACCAAGCAAAATTAAATAAATTAACAATATTACTTTAAAGAATTAAGGTAAGGTGAGAACATTAAGAAGTGTACTTTATGAAATATGTTCCATATGAAAATAAGACTTTTTAAATTAAAAATAGAAGGTTTAATGATGTGAATAATTAAGTACACAAAGGTAAATGATAAAAGAACTAAAAAAATTCCCAATGGAATAAAATAATTAATTAAATAAAAAGGACGATCGAAGATTCCAAAATCAATTAAGTCACAATGAAATTCTAATGGGCCTAAGCCCATCAAAAATAAATTAGAAATACTAAGCCCAAAGAGAACTTGGGTACAAAAAATTATTTGGAAGAAATTGCAAAATTTTGAGAATCTCTAAGAGTTGAAATATCATTGCATACATTCTAAAGAAAATGAATCGAAATGCTTGTTGTCTATCGAAAAGAAAACTACTCTACTTTTGTATAGCGTTGAATCAGTTTATGAAAGTAAAACCCATAACTGAATCAAATTGATTGGTTAAGAAAAAAATTAAATCTAAACTAATCTTAAAAAATCAATTTTCAGTAGTTTTGATTTGAATTGGATTGGATGGTTGGTTTTGTTTGATTTGATTTGAATTTGAATTTGAACATCCCTATATATATATATATATATATCGAATTGGGATGTTAAGGTTGTGATTGCTTGTGGAGTTGTGTTTCACGTTTGGTGTTTTAAAGATTTGGGGTTTGTTTTAGTGTTTTGGATGTTAGAATGAGATATAACCAAAAATCAATCGCACTTGTTACACAAGATTAGTCCGTGTACAAACTAGCATGTACTTGGTTATGGGATTCAAAATTAAAATTTTTGGGCTATGAATAGGATTGCCTAACGGCTAGTTTGTTCTCATTTTTAAACCTAATTTTCATTTTCTCCTCAAAATAAAAATAGAAAAGAGCAAAAAGATCCTCCATGACAAAAAATAAGCAACAAACTACCTTGTGATTTTAAAAAAATTAACAAATTACCCTTTTATCTCGTGATGTAATTCTTGTGTAACAAGTGCGATTATTCTAGGGTTTTTGCTACTGAAATGTTAATTTTGCCCATGAATATCAACCATTGGATGAATTAAAAAAAATCAATGGTTCAGATTATTTTTGCCCATAAAAAATATAAAATATTATGCATATATTATATATATTTAAATATATACATATTTATATATAACTATATTTATATGTAGTTAACTATATGTATGTATATTTATACATACATGTTACCCTACACCTCCCCCCACCCCCATCCCTTCCCCATCTTCCACCCCTCCAACCCCAACACCCCTTCTCCATCCCACCGGCGTGCAGACAGGTGGTCATGGAGGGCGCATCTATACATGAGCTGCAATGGCCACCGCTCATACTGCATTTGTCAACGTTGCCATGGTCGGTTACGGACAGCATCAGCCATGGCCACATTCATAATGGAGGCCATTTGGCCGCCGCCTGTAAAGGTGGTGGGTCTAGGAGGGTTAAGGGTGGGGGCGGCGTAGGGGTGGATTGGTTATATTTATGTATTTATATTTTATTTGTTTATATATATTATATATAAATATATACCAAATATAATGTATTTATAATATATTATATTTCTGCATATTTTTTATATTTATATTTTATTTATTTGTATATATATATATATTATATGAATATCTAAATAAATATAATGGGAATGCTATGATTATATTTTTTTTGTGATTTTATTATGTTTTTATGATGTATTTTGGAAGAATGAAATAATGAAAAATGTAAAAGTTGTATTTTGGCATGCTTGTTTATATTTTGGGGGAAGATATTTTTTTATTATAGGAATCAAATTAATATTTTTTTTTTCAGATTTTTAGGGTGAAAATGAAATTAAGTATTTTTTTTATTGTTATAATAATAATAACATATGTATGATGTATATATAATATATGTATGTAGATATTAAAAAATGAAAGTTTTGGAGGGAAAATAAGAATATATTTGGTTATGTTTCCCCAAAATAATTTTATTTTAGGAAAATATAACAAAACATTTCCAATGTATTTATAATATATTACATTTCTATATATATTTTATATTTATATTTATATTATATTATAAATGTAGCATGTCAAGTATATTATGTTTTTGTTTGTTAATTGAAATATTTATGTTAATTTATTAATATATATTTTATATAATTAAATATATTAATGTATTTATAATATATTATATTTCTATATATATATTTTGTATTTATATAAAAATAAAAAATAGTAAAAATTAGAAAGATGAAAGGTAAAAATGGTTTTTAAATTTAAAAGTAAAAAAATTGGTATCAAAGAGATAAACAAATATATATTTAAAAAGAATAATAAATAAAATTAAAATATATGAAGTAACTAGAGGTATTATAGTTCTTATATATTAAAATTATGGTTAAATTGCAGTAAATCATGATGAGGAGGCAATGTGTTATTTTTTTAAAATCATAAGGAAGTTTGTTATTTATTTATTTTTCTTATAGGTGTTTTTTTTTTTATTCTTTCCATTTTCATCCGGGGAAAAATGCAATTTGCCCCAAAAAGAAATGATACCACAATCCACACGTTCATCCTTGTTCCTACGCGGGGCTTTGTCGCGTGCGGTGGGTAAACCAGTGATGATCCTCGCCCAGCAATGCATACTCAAATTACAAAGATGCCCCCGTGGGACTCCCCAACACGTGCTTTCCTTGGTCTATGAAGCTTCCCATTTCGTGAATTCGGATTAAAAAATAAAAATCTCCTTCTTCTCCAGTTCTCCTTTTTCTTTTCTCATATTTTCATTTCTACCCCACTCGTCCCTGGGGTTATCGTTGCTCAAACCACAAGCAAAGAACTTAGGTGTTTGACAAGCACCTCCGATCCGGTCTAATCTTCTCCTTCATTTTCTTTGTTTATTCTTTTCCAATGACATCGGCGGTGGCGGAGCGGATTGAGCTGGCGAAGCTCTGCAGCTCCAAGGATTGGTCAAAGGCTATTCGAGTTCTCGATTCACTTCTTTCCCAGTCCTGCGCCATTCAGGACCTCTGGTAATTCGAATTTGGATTTAAATTTTGATGTTGGATTTGTTATTCGAGTTATGGATATGATTGCTAGTTTGATCTGTTGATTTGGTCTTATTTGTCTGCTGTGAATTTTCAGCAATCGAGCCTTTTGCTATAGCCAACTGGAGTTGCACAAGCATGTCATCAAGGACTGCGATAAGGCGTTACAGCTTGATCCGAAGCTTCTACAAGCCTATATTCTTAAAGGTGACCCTTTCCATTTTCTTACTTTTGTTACGAGTTCTCTTTACTCAGTGAAAAACTTTGTCCAAGAATTAGATTTAGATTGGTTGTAGTGAACAATGCAATATCTTGCAGGCGATTATCAAATGTGCAAGTCAACCATTGTTCAAATCATACAAGAAACAAAGATAATGAAGTCAACTTTTAGATTAGAAATTTATTTTCATAATTGTATGTTTATTCCTATAAAGTTTTCTACAAGTTTAATTTGTGGAATGCATTCTTCTAGGAGTTTATATGAATCACATTCCATCTATTCATGCACTATTTTTCTCAACTAATGCAATTCTATGGTGGAAGAGAAATAATGAATTTACTAAATTGGCTGTTTTTACAGTGTTTAATAAAATTTTCCACTCACCCCCTTCTCCCGTCTCCCCCCTCTCTCCTCGTATGCAAGTTTAGTGATCTTCAAGCTTGTCTTATTGCTTTTGTTATTATTAGCTTGAACATACGTTAATAATAAATGTAAACAATCTTTATGTGCTACCCTGCTTTTTGAATATGGACTTACAAGAATTCCAGTAGAAAGATGAGATTTTCCTGAGTACTTTATTTTGCAGATTAAACACAATTAAGTCATGAAATTTAGCCATTATCTTTCCAAATTGCTAAACACAAATTAAAAGTGTAATGACGAAAAAAGGCACAAGGAATTTGCATGGTTCGCCCAAAATGGGATTTGTTCACCTGCAAGGAGGAGAGAATTTTACTAATTTGAAAACTGTACAATGGAAATTACAGTCTGTCTCAGAGAAAATCTCAATTTGACTTCAAAGAGGTGAAGCAAACCTAGTCCCAGAACAGGGTATAAATAGATCAACAGAGAATAAAGGAAGTAACAACTTTTGGCCTTGCGGCACCATAAAATTTGCATTCCGGTGCCACTTTTCGAGGTCAGTGCTGTGACCCCAAATATGTGGTGCCAGGACTCCAGAATTCCTGTGCTCAAATTCCCTTGACTTAGCCGGTGCCAAGGCATCAAGAAGTTGGCATTGTGGCACCACACAATGAGTCTTGGCTTATGATTTTTGAGGCACAACGTGACATAAATGGATTTCAATCTTCACTTATACAACACATGATACGTCATTTATGTATTCTAAATTTTTCTTGGCATTAGTCTGCGGATAATCCAAGCATGTTGAGTAATATTTTTTATATATATCTTATTGCACACAGTAACATCTGTTCTACTTACTTTCAAGTTGATGCTAACTGGGTGTTCTGTGTGGTTTGGTGCAAATCTTTTCACATATTGACTTTTGGACAGAGTAAGATTAGTAGTAATTATTTTATATTATATTTTCTTATTAATCACTTTAATTGGCTGTTAAATAATTGGAAATAGTTTTCAGAATATGAACTTTGCTTTGGCCATAGGATGAGCAACTTCACTTTATTTTTGACTTTCAAAAGTGATGGGCATTGTTTGCATTGTTTGGTGCAATCATATGACGTCTCAATTATATAAAGAATAATCAAGATACATTGAACACCGACATGGATAGATTGTTCACATTTGTAGAACATGAGAATCTAAATTGAAAAGTGGGGAAGAATCAGTGGTTTGTAATTATGATAAACATAATTTTTGGTCAGTGTTAATTTTCAAAGTGATTTGGAAAAAGCACCTAGTTAAGGTCCTGGATACATGAAGAGCAGTTAGTCTATCAGGATTTGATGCTGTAGTCATGTCCTGGTTTTAATTGACTCCCCAAATAGAAATTGGAATTGACATTGAATAACTGGATGGGATACTATAAAGAGACAGTTTCACTTTACGTTGTAATTGTTCCAGGGAACTTGTTGTATTATGCAAAGAATTCTTATTAGAACTGGATGCAGCAGTGATCTATCACTCAACTTAGTATTTTGTAGATACAATAGATCTTTGACTTCTTTAAGTATTCTGAGGATCTTAAGCTTATCTTAGAATTTTGAAGTGTTGAAATTTTGTAGGAATCATATTATCTTAAACCTAAATATCTGTTGATGAATAGAATTATTGCTTTTAAGCCTGAAGAAAGAACATAAACATAGGGGTAGTTCTTGCGTGTGGGTTGTAGTAACTGCTGAACGTAGTCTTCTGGTTCTTCACCTGAAACATCACTTAAAGGCTTGTCCAATTGGTTTCCTTTTATAATTTCAAAAAAGTTTGTTCTTGAAGTCTATTTGACTTTGAATGTGCTGAACTTGGCTGAATTGTCTGTCTTCTAGGTCGTGCATTTTCTGCCCTGGGAAGAAAAGAGGAAGCTCTTTCAGTTTGGGAGCAAGGGTTTGAGCATGCTGTTTGTCACTCTGCAGATTTAAAACAACTTCTGGAGCTGGAAGATCTCTTGAGAACTGCTAAACAAAATGGTTCAATATCTTGTCTGAGCCATGTAATGGAGTCATCTGGGTTGTCCTTTCCTGTTTCTGAATCTGCTGTTTCCATAAAATCAAGTGAAATATCTGACAACCATGGAAAATCAAATGGAATAATTAAACAAAGCAGCAGATCAAGCAAGCAACTGGAGGTCCATGACAAGTTACAAAATGGATCAAGTTTTAGTGCCAAAGCAGACAAAGGTTTTGCCAGTCTGTCAGACCAAAAACATGAAAGTAACCCGATTGAAACCAATGGGATGCGCGACAAGTTGGTTGGAAAGTCGGTGTTGAATGATTTATCTGAATCAAGCATTGATTCATCTGTGGTTTATGGTGAATCTAGTGATTTTTCTGATATATGCAGTGAGTCGTTTAGCTTATCAGAAATTCACAATGAATTAATGGATGAGGCAAATAGGAGCAAAAAATTCTGTGTTGCTAGGATATCAAAGAACAGGTCAATTAATGTGGATTTCAGATTATCAAGGGGAATTGCACAGGTAAATTTCCTCTGCTTTCTTGATAACTTGATAGCATAATAGCGTTCAAGACTTTAAGCGCTGCCAAATGTCTCTAGATGACTATAAACTTTATGGTTCATTTTTGGTACCTTAAAGTTTAAGATTTAGTTTTAAGATTTCGGATCTTTCTTTCAAACTTTGCTGCTTCTCCTTTTATTTTTCTCTCTTGCATTATAGGCTTCACCCTTTCTTCATACCATTTTCTGGTTTTTCATTTTATGTGTTTGACTACTGTTGTAGCTTATCTCTTACATATATATACACACACACATAAATATATAGATAGATAGCGAATGATTTCAGTTTTACAGTTATATCTATTGTCTTCAAGAAAAGTAATTTATCCTGGCAATCATATAAGTTTGAGGTTGCGGTATGCTGGTCGTTACTTCAAATTCATTACTTGGCTTTACATATTTGTTGATTTTTGAGCCTATCATTTTGTGGCACTTGGGGATCAGAATAAGCTTTATGAAATAAAGAGAAAGTGGGCCTGTTTATTTTCACAAGGCACAAGGACCTGCACCTTGCAATTTTCCATTTGATCACTTCTTTATATTTCCACTTAGGGTCCTTAAGATGAAAAAATCTGGGATTCAAGGTCACACCCTTTTGGTTTTGATGCTCTGTAAATCAAGAGCTTTTCGGATGATTTTAAGTTTACTGCTCTAATCATGGTTGGAGATTGTAAAGCTTTTAGTTTTTCACAATGTGAAGACTGAAGATGATTCTCTCTTCCTTTGCAGGTTAATGATGGAAAGTATGCTTATGCCATATCCATTTTCGACAAGGTTAATATACATTTATCGACACTCTGTCTTCTTTATCTTAATCTGAATTTTTCTGTGTGCCATGGAGAAAGAAATAGTTTTCATAATCTCCGTTTCACTGATCTTCATCTCTTTGTTTCATATGTCAGATATTACAAGAAGAGCCTGATTACCCTGAGGCCTTAATTGGAAGGGGAACCGCATATGCATTTCAACGAGAACTACATGCTGCCATTGCCGATTTTACAAAGGTAATGCTTGAATGAATGCTTTGTGTGGGGAGAAATGTGTAATCGTGGATGATGGAAATCAAACATGGTTATTTTGGATAGGCAATACAATCAAACCCATCAGCTGGTGAGGCTTGGAAACGCAGGGGGCAAGCTCGAGCAGCATTAGGAGAATCTGCTGAGGTATTTTGTCTTATCTTGATAATGTTTTTGTCTATGTTGGTTATCTTTTCAGTTGCATTTTGGTTTTTTCTACATAGGTGATGAAATTTGTTGAAGTTTGTCTTTTCTGCGGGGTGGTTTTTCCATTCCTTAAAGTTGGAATGTTAATAAAATCCAAGATTAAGCTTCAGATCCCAATATTTACCTTAGAACAGCCCCTCAAAACTCTATTTTTACAGATCATGAGTCCAGATGAATAACTGCATATCACATCTAATTTCTTAGAGAACCCCTAATTTATAAATCTGAAATCAAGCCGCAACCTCTTATTAATTTTTTAACTATTAATCTGATCCGAAATGTACCATGTGTCTGTCTTGTGAAAGCTGTCTGCATCAGTTTAAAAAATCTCTAGGTATCAATTCGTTGTGTTAACTTGATTGGAAAATCAATTGATTTCATACTGACACTCATCAAAGTAATGACCAATATACAGAAAAAAATTGGGAATTTAGCATTACTAGTTTGATTTCCACTTGAACACACAACTATCATATGTGCTTTTTCAAAACATCATTTGCTGATACCTATTACTCTTACAAATTTACCAGGACTTATAAAATGACTTCAATAAAGTCAAATTTTTCAGAATTGATTGATTAGGGCCTTTTGATTTTGTCCATGAGGTTTAAGGTGAGGTGGAGGAATTATCTAATTATCTTTTTGTGTTCAGGCAATTGAAGATTTGACAAAAGCATTGGAGTTTGAACCAAATTCAGCTGATATATTGCATGAAAGAGGTACTTGTATAATTATAAGAGTTAAATTAATGTTTCTGTTAGCATATGGTATCATCTTCTTGAGGTACTTGCATAGCATTGCTAGTTAATGCTGCTGCAGATCTATTCCTGGTTATATATGCATGTGTGTGGCTAATTTCATTTGAGAATGTAGATCCATGGCAGGTTATTCTATGTCAGTTGAAATGTATTAGCTGAGAGCCAAAATATCATGTTGGGCCTGGGGATAGAAACTGAAATCATAACAGATTGTTAATAATTTCTTGCAATTACACCAACATTCCAAAAAATCCTCTATGTTTTGTTGGGCAGCATGTTGGATAAGGTACTCCTCTGTCTGTCCTACACACCACTTAGCATTTAATAAATTAAACAAAACTAGAAAATTTTGACTCATCCAATGGTGTTGGACACACTATCGACGGCTTGCCTGGCATGTTTTTCACACGTGAGGTCTTTTTTCAGTTTTTCAAAATATGAGTGCTATAAAGCAGATTTAGGTAATAGTTAGTTCACTAGACTATATTTTGTTTTATGCTATCAACAGTCACCTTTTACACGATCAACTTCGCAAATCAGTGATGCACCTGTAGGTAAGTGGACCAGAATCCTGCTTTGATTTTTTAAATTAACTGAGGAACACTACCACTGTTTCACAACAGAAAATTTAATTGTTGGAAAGTTTGGAAATTTTAGGCAACTTGCGAACAAGGAAAATAAACCTTTCACAAGGCGTTAAGCCGAAGAGTACCATTACCTACCACATTCACTGATGGATCCAAACATTCTGAATATCAAAATTGATGCAGAACATCATATGTCAAATGCTCCCTTGTCATGAAACTTGATGCTATTCACTAAATGCATTCTTTAGACTGTTTTTTTTTTTTTTTTTTTGAAAATTATGGTACCATTTTCCAATTAGATACACCAAGGAGGAGCAAAAAGTAGAGCAGACTTCTATAACTCTTTACAGTCATTCTAGTCTACGAATTGGGCATTATAAAATTTCTCCTACTATTCTGAACACCTTGTGGGCTCAATTTCAGCACAGATATTGTTGAAGTAGATTCTGTGTTTGTTTGTCACTCTTGCATGAAACACACACATTAATAATTGTTTTAGATGAACAGATAGTTAATGGTGAATTTTCCTGAGAATGATAAATGGTTATTTATAGAACATTTGGCTTTGTGAAAGAGAAGAAAATGCTGTAAGAACTGAAGAAGTTTCATGAAAAAGGTAGGTGAAAAGGTTCAGAGATGAAAAAACAAAAAGATAGCCTTGTGCTCTGAAAATGAAGGGTGAAGATGTGCAAAATAATTCAGCATAACATGGTCCAGTTGGCCCTCTCCTATTAATCATTACATAAGAAGCAAAAATTCCTAGAAGCAGAACCACCATCTATTGTACGGAATTGGGAATAATGACAGATAATATGTTTGATTAATTATGTGACCTGATCAAAGCTACATTAGCAGAAAAGTCCTTGCAAACAAAATTCTCAGGTATGGATAAGAGAACCTTTACAAGCTTTAAAAAGAATTAAGGGGTAAAGGTGGAATATACTTGCTAGATAAATTTCCAGGGATTAGCTTGTACAGCACTAATCTTACCGTTATGTTGAGTAGCATATCTCATGATGGCTTTTTGGTAAATGCTTGGATATTCTGGCAACAATTGGTCCATTGCATGTTACGATGCTTGGTCATGAAGTTAAATGAGTGATTGTGTCCTAATATTTGGTGTATGAGAGCTGAAGAGATATCACAGTGCTGGTTTCCCTCTGGTCCCAATCCTCATTCGCATTGTAACTGTTGATAGATCCTTCTTTTTGAATGTATCTGCTTATTGTGAAAGCTGAATTCCTGATTCCTTTCTTCCTTAATTCACCCCTTTTAGTGCTACTTGTAGTGCCCTATGTTATGAAAATGACCATGTTAGTAAAACCTTTTGCAGGAATTGTAAATTTTAAGTTTAAGGATTACAAAGCTGCTGTTGATGACTTGTCAGCATGTGTAGAAGTTGATAAGGATAACAAATCTGCATACACATACTTGGTGAGTCAACAACATCTAAGCTGTACGCGGAATCAACTGGATGAAGTTGATATGCTTTATATCCAAAGAACTATGTAGAGTTAATTGTTGTAATTTTGTCTTCCACAGGGTTTGGCTCTATCCTCACTTGGCGAATATAGAAGGGCAGAAGAGGCACATCGGAAAGCAATCCAAATAGATAAAAATTTCCTTGAGGCTTGGACTCATCTAACTCAGGTATCTATTGGCATATATTTAGGTATATATCCTTTTTTCATTTCATTCCTGTAAATGAATGCTTTGCCTTGTACATAATACTCTCACTTGCTGACTTGTTCAGAAAACCCCCCCAAGTTTTCTTGTGTATCAAAGAGTGGAAAAACAACTTTGTACGATGTTTCTTGTCAGTTTTGTGTCTAATGACTGGATCTAAAGTGATATATGGATTCTGACGTGATTATGCATCTTGGGAACATGATGTTGAATTTTGGAAATATAAGATAATTTCAGAGGCATAACGAGAGCAGAGTTTTTAAGAGAACAGAAAATGATTTAGACCCCTAGAAAAAAGATGTAACATGTTTCCAGGATTCTCTCTCTCTATATCTACATGTCCTACCTTCAATTTACTAGTGCACGTATCCACAAACTGAGATCTTTTTCAGTAGTGGCTCAAATGTTGAAGTGGGATACAATTCTGGGACTTTGCCTTGATTTTTGGGCTTAATGTGGGTGAAGTTTTATTCTACTACCTTTTCAAGATATGAATAGTGAAATTTGTACTCGGTGTATTTTTTTATGCTCTGACTAGCGTTGGCTTTACTTTTCTTCTTGTTCTGGGACTAAGTTGTTAGCTTATTTAGTTATAGGACTGTGTTGTTGTCAATATCTATTACAGTTTGTGCATTTCATGGTACTTGAATTCCCAAGTGTTTGAAATTATCTTGAATTCAAACTCTCAGGAGCTTCAAGGTCTATCCATTTGACATTTCAAGTCAATTTATCTATTTAAATCAAGAGTAGTAATATTATTCTTTGATGAAATCAAACAGAATTTGCATTGTTACATTTCAAATTATTATAAGTAATCTAATTTTTGCGTGCAACTCATGCATTTAGTTTACATTATCAAAGCAAGGGCATGATGGATAGACAAGGTTTTTGGTGGTCCAGAATGCACTTAGAAAAAGTGGTTGGAAATAAATCCAGGATATACCTGGATTTTATAATGAGCCATATTGCTCATTAATAGTCCCAAAGATCTGATCCAAATTAAAAAACATCATCCAACAAGGGGTGAGGCAGGAGTGGTTTCCTGTCACGAGAATCATTGGAGGCCATAGGTATTCCGATAAATTTTTAGTGGTTACATGCAAAGAGTTTATGATTTTCCATTAAGTTGCATAACACTGCTTACATGATTTCTGGCATGTGCAACATTTTTATCTTGGAAAGTAGTTGCACTAAAATTTTTGGATAATATTTTGATCTTTTGACAGTTCTATCAAGACATGGCAAATCCAGAAAAGGCTCTACAATGCCTTCATGAGATCCTTGAAATTGATGGAAGGTATAAGGCATGGATATAATATTGTTCTTTACGTGCTTCTGTATTTTGTGTTCTCTAATATAATCCCTGTTCAAGAAATAATAACAGTACATTTTGATTAACTGATGATTAACAAGGAAGGGTTAAAGTAAATTTATTATGTATTCGCTTGTTTCAAGATTGTTATTTTTTACCGCACTATATATACACATCTTTGGTATGTTCTTTTCAATGCTCTATACTTTAACCTAAAAGTATCTTATTGGGATCAATCGGTGGATCCACCTACATTAAGTCTTTCCTCTATATATTTCAGTTTTTATGCTGTCCGCCTGTGCACAATTGTTGAACTGAACCCTTACTAAAATTTAGCCTCACTTCATATTTGCATCTTCCGTGTATATGTACATTTTCATGTTTGCCATAGAATTTCATCAGCCAATCTATCCTCTACCCTTCTTTCATGCCATTATAAAGAACAAAGCTAATTACTGTCTGTTTGCTTTCTATGTTGCTTCTTATGGCCTTGGTTATTCAGAAGAAGCTCAGTATCTGTGGAGTTCTACATGGACCAATGAATAGCCTATGCCTATATAAACAATTTACTTGAAGCAGTTATATGTGTAACTACATTTTCAAGTTTCTCATCCGCACAAAAATGATGATATAAAGGTTGTCATGCAAACTAATCACACTTAAGGACAGCTCACATGAATTATCTAATGAATATGAGGACTATAGGGGAACATTCAGTTGGTTGAATTTGCTGATTGAATTGACTACGTGGTGTCTGATTACATGTTAAAAAAAAAAAATCTGCTATTATTTATTCTTTTCCTGGTCTAAATGCTTATCTAACTTAATTTATTTGTTTTTAGCAGTGTTTGAAAAATCGGACCATTCATTGAATCGGAAAACTTATCGGTTCACAGTTCAATGGTTCAATCGTCGGTCGGACTGTAATTGAACTGTAACGCTATAATTATGAAATATATATTTATATTATATATATTACTTAAAAATATACCAAAATATAAAACATAAAAAGTTTGAAGGATATTGTTCAACATTACAATCCAAATTTTACAATTCATATTATAAATGATCGCCACAATTTAAATATATCAAATTTAAAGTTTAAAATTGAAAGTGTGTTCTAAATTCTAAAATCTAAATTAAGGCTTATTTTTTACTTTTAGATAGCTTATGATGTATATTTTAACCTTCAAACTTTGTATTTAGACAAAAAAAATAATTTTTAAAAAATTAATTTTATTAGAAATTAAATGAAAAAACCGGTCCGGTTCAATTGAACCATGAATGGTTCAACGGTCCGACCAGCTGGTTTGAAAAGTTTTTATAAAATATGACATTTTTTTTCAGTTTCCTAGTTTTTTGAGAAAACTGGACTGGTTTGCTGGTCGGTTGACAATTCAACTGGTCCAGTTTTTTAAACAGTGGTTCTTAGACTTTATTGAACTTCATCTACATCTACTATCTACATAAGTCTGTAATTTGAATTTACATACTGAATTGCAGACTAATCTAAGTTAATTGGCCATATGAGAAGGGCAAACCATTTGTGATTTATCACCAGTATAGTTCAAATTGGTAGTCTAGACTTGTATTTCTTAAAAGGTTAGCGCGCAAGGGTATGTAAATTGGGATCAGCATGGAGCCTAAGATGTTAGAGGGTTCTATACAAATTGTTATGATGTTATCAACAATCTGGAGACTTATATTGGAAACTGATGCCTTCAGGTTTGCCAAAGCATATCACCTGCGCGGGCTTCTTCTCCATGGCATGGGAGAGCACAGGTAAATGTTCTACAGTTTTTATTGAGATTGTACAAATTATGAAGCTAGAGTTACCAGCTATTACTATAGATTACTTGGAGTTTGGAGCACTAAATATGAAGTTACAGTTTCCATTCTTCATTCTTTTACACATTGAAGTTATATGGTTAAATCTGATTTTTAGTTTTGGAAATTTTTTATTTGTATTTATTTGTTTTTAGTTTCACTAGCCAATATTCTTCTCATCATGCTTGTTTTGTAAAACGGGAAGGGCAGTGTTAGTTTCAATATGCTTGAAAGTAAGTGCCAGTCTGATTCTACATGTTTCCTGTCTGCTTATTGTTTTGTCTTTGATTTTGATTGGTTCATTTATTGGGATGTATACTGTTTAACTAAAGCATTATCTGAATGATGCTTATTAGTTCAATACTCTTGTTGGATATACCTTTTATCTCGAGCTTTTCAGCCATTTGTCTTACCTCAGTTATTTTAATCTCTTTGCAATACCTGGATGGTCTGCTTGGTTTGGGGTTAGTGTTTTAGAAGGCGTTGGGGACATGCCCAAGGTGGGGCATTCTTGGGAGGCATTTCTTCTAAGAGGTGCATGCTGGAGTATTTGAGGAGTATGCTTGACTTTTGGCACTTTACCCCAAATCACTTGGCAAATATCCCTGAGATGTGTTAATTAGAATGTTCATGTGTTGAGTTTGGAATGCCCAGATACCCAAATATGATATGAAGAATCCTTTAATGATCAAATTCTCTTAACTAATTTGATTCTTTTAAAAATCATCTTTCTTTTTCTCTTGGTTTTCATGTTTATAAAAAAAATTTCTCTGTTATATTTTTTTTTCTGAAGGGCTGTAAACATCTCTCCTTATTTATGCTATTTGTGCTTGTTGGGTCTCAATTTTTCTTCCATAATTGTTTTTCTTACTATTTTTGTAATTTAGTAACTCACTTCTAATTTGGAACATTGATTTATTGTTTAAAATTATTTAATATGAAATCCCCGGTGCATATTCCCCGCCTCAGAACATGTGAATCGCCTTGCCCACAACCTTGGCCTTTTAAACTAATGAACTTGATATGGTTGTATGTGGAAGAGTTATTTCAATAGCTTGAGTTTCCGACTGCTGCATAATTTGCTATTCAAATTGATGGCTACAGGAATGCCATCAAGGAACTGTCATTTGGACTAAGTATTGAGAGCTCCAATATTGAATGCCTATATTTGAGAGCTTCATGCTATCATGCTATTGGAGAATTTAAAGAGGCGGTATGAGGATCTTTTTCCTCTTCTCTGGCTCTCTAACTCTCTCTCTCAACACCTCCCTCCACCCCCACAAAAAAAAAAAAAAAAAAACCAATACACAGTAGTTTTTGTAAATATATCAAATGAGTGTTTAGTTTGTAGGTGTCTTAAATGTAGTTAATTTTACGATGCAGGTTAAAGATTATGATACAGCCTTGGATCTCGAATTGGATTCAATGGAGAAATTTGTACTCCAGTGCTTAGCCTTCTATCAGGTTATTTATCATTTAGTACTGCATTTTTCCATTGAGTGCTTGACTGCAGTTATTTTTATATTATTATTGAAGACTGGTTTCTGTTTATGCATATGCACAATTGTATTTTTGTATGCTTTCTGATTGGCTGTTCCACCAAGCCTTATCACTAATTTATCTGGGTTGGCATGCTTTCTAATAAGACTGGAGCTTTAAGAACTGTTTAGGTGCATCCACATTTTTGCTTGAATAAGGTATATCAATGAAATAGATGATTCCATTGTCTCCTGGTATACCTTGATTTGTTGTACGGTAGTGACTTAAGAGAATCTCTCCTTTTATATAGAACCTTTGAAGTTGGTGTCCTCGGAATGCATTTTAGGTATAGGCTGGTTAGGCTTAATGACTAATTTTAGGCTAAAGCTCCAAGGTTCCTAATTTGGCAAATTTGGGATAGACTTTTTAAAATTTCTTAATGTTTTCTTCAACTTATTTGGATATGACTAGTTGGGGACAATATGGAAAATTCGAATAAGTTGAGATGAAATTTGATAGATAGGTAGCTCTTACACAAACGTGAGAAGATGACAATTTCGAAGAGAGAGATAATCCTGAAAATTGAATTCTGTAGTGCTTTTTATTAACCAGTTTATTGAACTTAGGCTTTTACTTTTAGTTGATTCACAGCCACTTATTTGTGGTAATTGATGTCGGAGTGAATCACCTTACTGAAGCCATGTTGACTTCTTGCTAACTCTTGGCCACAAAGAAGTTTATTGGTGCAGAGCATTGATCTTGTCAATTTTACAAATAATTCAAAGAGTTCAAGCCAATAATGGCAGTTGATCTACTTGTCTTAATTGTTTGCCTTTGCTTGTTTCATTTCTGTCCCAACTGTGGCTTGTGTTTTGCTTCATGCTATCATATGAACTTATGAAACCTCAAGGGTGCTTTCTAATTCCCAATTACTTTTGGTTATACCAGCAACATTAAGTTTATTAGAGTAATCTATCATCTGAGCTAGGAGAAAACTTGAATGGGTGTGAAGATTTAAATGCAAAAGAAGCACTATTGAAGCACTAACACATGAATTTAGCTATAAGTGAAACATATCAATTTAAAATTCAAATAGGTTAGGGTGCAACTAAGACACAAGGATGTTGATGTATTGTTAGGTCATCCAAGCACCGTTTTTGAGTGCAGGAAGTTGAATGTCATCTTTTTAAATTTTCTTTTTTCTATAATCTATTCTTGCAGAAAGAAATTGCACTATATACAGCTTCAAAGTTCAATACAGAATTTTCTTGGTTTGACCTTGACGGCGATATAGATCCCCTCTTTAAGGTAAGATATGAATACAACTTCATCCTGCATTTACTGCCTCTATTTCATTACTTTCATATTAGTCTCAGTACTTGCCTTCAAAGTTTTGTTTGCTGTAATTGTCTGCATATCCTATTTGTTTTTGAATTGATTGTCTGCTTATCTTATTTTATAAAGACATAGATCACCAAAATGTCATCATTTTGAGGTCTTTCTTTTTTGTCTGTTTATTTTATGTTGTTATTGGGTTGTATTCTGTCATCATGGTTTTCAGGCTAAGACAATCCATATTTCACAGCTTATGACTGTTAAATTTTAAAGGCCAGAAGATTGATTTAGTAATGTTATTCTCTCTTGTGCTCTTTTATTGCTTTGCATTGCCTGCATTTCAAATTACTGAAAAACTCATGCAGACTTCCAGAGCTTATCAGGATTTGCACCCACAGTGAATGGGCTATATAGATGTCGATGGAAATACATACAACTATGTATATATGTTAGTATTTATCTGGATCAATATCTATATGGACCAAAGGCAAAGACCAAGTTTTTGCTGTAGTTTAGGTGTGATTTTTAATGTTTCTTCTTGTTCGACCCAGTTTAGTCACTGAGAAGATGGTTGGTCATAAGGTCATTCATCTATATTCCAGAGTATAGTTAGTGTTTGGCCAGTTATATGTTCTGTAGTAGTTGATGTTACTTGATAAATATCTTGTTTATTGTAAGATGAACTTTTAAAATAGCATAGAACTGGAAAAAGTTGATTTTGTTGTTGAACACCTAATGAGTAATGGAAAGAGTTTTTAGAAAGGCTTCTTGTTAAATTGTTCATGATTGGTAAATGGGCAATTTTGCAAACCATGTACTTAGTGTGAAATAGCTCACTACTGGCACAGGTAATCAATTAAACTGAGTTTATTAATACTATTTTCTACTTCTTTTCCTAGGAGTATTGGTGTAAACGGCTGCATCCAAAGAATGTATGTGAGAAAGTGTACAGGCAACCCCCTCTGCGAGATTCTTTGAGAAAAGGAAAGTTGAAAAAGCAAGAATTTTCTCTCACAAAGCAAAAGGCGGCCCTGTTACAGGCTGCAGATTCTATTGGCAAGAAAATCCAGTATGATTGCCCTGGATTCCTGCCCAACAGACGTCAGGTGATTGTTCATAAGAATGACATGGTGTAGGAAAACTTATATTGAATTCTGAAAATTAGCAATTCCAGAATATTTTTCCTGGTCAAAATATAATCTCCTAAACATATTATTTCCATTTATTTTATGTGTTTGTATGTTTTCTTCTTTTTTCCTTTTTTGATAATTTTAATGTGACAAGTTATGTCTTATGGTGACATTTTGGGAATGCTATAGTTTTCAAAATTTTCTGCTTCTTTTTCTTCTTACTTTGTTGTAAGTTGTCGGGAAGATTTCTTTCTGAACTAGTAATTGCAAGAAAGAAAGAAATTTGAAAAATTTCAGATTGCCAAGGTTTGGTTGCTCTAGTCTCTATGTGCCAATGCTTATTCAGGTTTTAGTTTTTAAACAAACTTCAGAAAATTAAGATCTGCCTTATCCAGAAGGGATTCTAACTTCATGCTATTAAATTGGGTATTTTGAAAAATTTTGTTTATTTAAAACATATATTTACATTCGAGTTTGGTTGCCTTGTTAAAAAATGCTCTGGGTTCTGACCTATATTAAGATTTGGTGACAGCAGAAACAAATCTAGATGTTACTATCAATATCTCTTCTGTTAAAAGCTTAGTTGATAAGTTACTGATGATTATTTCCAGCTTTAGTTTATATCCAAGGTTCAGCATTTCTTCCTAAGGCATCATTCTTTTTTTCTTCAGCCCTTGGATTTGTTTGTGCTCTTGAATGATCACTGATTTGAAGCATAAAATTTGATTCTCTATACTACTTTCTATTTGAAATATCAAATTTTGAAATGAGTTTGTCAACAAGAACAGCAATCTGAGCCCTATGCTGCAGTAATCAGATAATTTGAAAATTTATTGCATTTATTGGTTATCTTGAGTGGTAAATTCTGCTAATTTGCTGGGTTTTTTGCTAGGGATGAAGAGTGATAGGTTGTGACCGGCTGATATGGATTTTGTGTTGCTAACAGATAGACTTAGTTCACTTGCTTTCTTTGATTTAGCAAAGAATGATATGCAGTGTGGACTTGAATATGCACTTCAAGTGCGTTTTTGGCGGTTTCCCTTTTTGCTACTATTTGTTAATACAGTAGCGGGTTTTGCACCTACTGATTTCTCATCTATATGTGAACCTGCACCAGTATCGAATGGCAGGACTTGCTGCCATAGAGATTGCACAAAAGGTTGTAAGGGTTTGGCGTTCACTACAAACTGAATGGAAGCATTCAAATAAAGGCACGTCAAAACATGGAAAGAAAATCAGGAGAAAAGAAAAGCTCAACCCTCCTAGTCAGAACAGAGGTGGGGCCGGTTGCAGCACTAGCAGTTTCTTAGAATCATCTACTTCATATAATGCAGCAGAAGAAAGATCATATGGACGTCCTTCGATGCCATGGCACAGTGTTTATTCATTGGCTGTCAAATGGAGACAGATCTCTGAACCATGTGATCCGGTTGTCTGGGTTAACAAGTTAAGGTACTTCAAAGTAGTTTGTTTATCCATGTAAGTGTTGGCAAAACTTTGTTGCACCTGTTCGGCTCTTCTAGCTAACTTCTCTAATGGACTAATAGAATTTGAAATGTCTTGGAAAGATGGGAAATTGTTTAGAGAAGTTTGTGTATAACTCGCTGTATTATTGTGGGATCAATAATGTGGCTAGTAAATTAGATATTTGTTGAATGAAAAATAGAAATTTGTGTACATAAATGAATATATATTTATATTTAAATGCATGTTAGTTTCTAACCAGTGGTCCCTTTTGTTATCTAGTGAGGAATTTAATTCAGGATTTGGGTCCCACACTCCTCTTATTCTGGGGCAAGCCAAAGTTGTACGCTATTTTCCAAATTTTAAGAGGTAACATTATATTGTGACTTTTGAATAAATTTGATATCTTTATTACTTAATAAATTTCCATGCTGCAGTACCCTGCGACAACAAGATGTTAATTGTTTCTTGATTTGCAGAACATTGAATGTTGCCAAAGCAGTAATAAAAGACAATAAGTATGTGCATGACAAGATGGACAACATCATCAATCTCTCTGAGAATGGGAAACTGCAAGAAGTAAGTTATATTGTTTCACAGAAGACAGCTAAACCTGTTGCTTCTCATGCTACTTTTTTTGCTAAGTTTGGCTTTTTAGACTTTCTATCAGCAGACATGCTGTTGCACTCGCATCATTTTAAAATATTATATTTATCCCTCAAGGTGAGAGTTAATATATTTTTTTAATGATGTATCAGCTTGTTTTTCTCAGCTTGAATGCAAAGAGTATGATCTCTTTTAGGGTGGTTTTTCCTTTTTGTTGGGAAAAAATCTTTGTGGATTGATGCTGAAGAGTTAATCATACTGTGTAGGACTTAATTTAGGCTCCCAAATCCTAAGATATATAAATTTGCATCTAAGAAACAGTCTATTGTTCACAATAACCTTGTTTTATTGGTTGTTTAGGCCAGTAAATGTGAGGCACAAACTCCAATGCATGCCTGGAATGGACAATTCGCACTATTGATGCAATTGAATTACATGATGATTGATTTGGCTAAATTTGATAAGTTTTCTTTTTTCATCATTATCCTACTTTTCCTGGGCATTGATTTACCAATAGGTGCACCACTTTTCCTTTTTGGTTTCTTCTTGAATGCACGAGTATCATTTTCATATTCTGCTTTGTGGGTTTTATGTTTTCTGATTGAAAGGGTGTTGGTCTTTAATATTCAATTTGCAGATAATAAGTGCAGAATCCTGCTCGGATCTTTACAGAACTGTGGGTGAGGACTTCTGGTTGGCCACTTGGTGCAACAGTATGGCAGTTGAGGGGTAATTTTTGTGTTAAATGTTCTTTATTTATGAACTTATCTCCTTTTCTTACCCTGTCATCTTATGGTATGACACAATTGGTTATGATCATGTTTCTTATTTCAGAAAGTGTCTTGAAGGAACAAGGATCTCGCTTGTTAAAACGTAAGCTACATCTCTTTGTGCACTATTGATTAACAACATACTTCACTCATTTATTGGTAAACTTTTTAAAACTAGTTAATTCCTGTTTATATATCTTTTTTGTTTTTTGTTTTTAATTTTTTATTTGCATTTTTCAGGAGCCAAATTGGGTATGATTTTGCTATTCGAACACCTTGTATGCCTTCTAGGTGGGATGACTTTGAAGTGGAAATGACTTTGGCATGGGAGGTATGTCGTCCAACCTAATTCCCCTAATCCTCTCGAGAATCAGTCTCCAGTAAAGTTTTTCTGAATTTCTTCCTATCCCTTGTTGCAGTGCACATAGCAATATCCATGAGAACATTTTCTTCCTTTTGAACACTCTTTGAGCTTCTAGGCATGCTTCAGAGCTTCCTGGCAATTAATTAGATGTATATATTGCTGCATCATCTGAATCCTTTTGAATCTTCTGAATCCTTATATCTGCATTAGCTACTGAATTCCTATATGCTTGTAACCTCGAGTTTTATTAAGCTCACACAGAATGTTATCATAAATCTGCATAATATTATATATGCAGCTTGTTGTGAGAGAAATTAGTTTCACCTTGTTCCTATTTCTCTGGAAGTGATCAGAAAGGCACAATCATTTAACTTAACTAAATCTTACATTGATACTGTTCAGTGATCCGTATACATTGAATTGATTGTAATATGGATATGCAGGCACTCTGTGATGCTTATTGTGGTGAAAATTATGGGTCAACAGATTTTGATGTGCTTGAGAATGTGAGGGACACAATTTTAAGGATGACCTATTACTGGTAAGAATTATGTTCATAGTGCATTTTGGTGCCTGCACATTGCATCTGTTGCGTCTCTTTGTATGATTTAGGGTGAACTACTATTTTCAGGTATAATTTCATGCCGCTATCAAGGGGCACTGCTGTAATTGGGTTTGTTGTGTTGCTTGGACTCTTTCTTGCTGCTAACATGGAATTCACTGGGAGCATTCCTGAGGGTGTGCAGGTGGATTGGGAGGCAATCCTAGAACCTGATCCTAATTCCTTTATATCTTCTGTAAAAAGTTGGCTGTATCCTTCTCTGAAGATTAATACATCCTGGAAAGGTTACCCTGATGTAGCATCAACTCTTGAGACAACAGGATTAGTTGTTGCTGCATTGAGCACCTACTCTAATTGAGAAATTCATATAGGTAATGGATGTTGCTCTGGTTGTAGAAATAATCAGTGACTTGTGCATTGTGCATCACATGCATTTTTTCTTGCTTGTTTCCTGGGCATTTGAAGATCTTTGATACATCACATAAATTAAATAGTTCCATTAAGGTGATTCAAAAGAATGAAAGTGAGTTCACGTAATTTAGCAATTTTTCGGTTTAACTTTTTTTTTTTTTTTGGTATAATTGTAAACAATAATAAGAATTCGAAGTCTGAGAGAGAGTTTAAACTTTTTGTCACTTTTATCTTCATATTTTATCCACCTTCGGCTCTTACTATTTTCTGCATGGTATCTTTTTGCAGAACTCTGAATAAAACAGCTTGGATGGTATTAAAAGTTTCATCAGGCATTGTTAATTGTGGAAAATGGAGATAACAATACATTTAGGCAGGTATCAAACTGGAACAGGTGTGTGTTATTTGTTATATACTTGTACAATGTGGCATTATTATTCAGTAACCTTTGTATACAATGGGTATGTCACTTATTTTAAAGTATGTTTCAGATTTGGTATTTTATTTTCGTTTTTTTTCAATCTTTTCTGTTTCTTTCTCTAGAAACTTCTTGAGTGATTAGTGACATTTGGTATGTATGGTGCAAAATGTGCCAACTTCTGGACATAATATCTGCTGATCTATTATTACAACTTTGTAGGGGTTTGGATTGTTCTGAGTTACTCATTTTTTTGGGGCATTGCTGTCTTCTAAGGACCCTTTGTACTGTTTCACATCTAAGTGAGATTTTACTTTTCTGAGCGTGTTTTGGCTTTTTTCTTAGAGATGCGTGGTTTAGTGCTGCTCTCCAACTATTGTGGATGCCCTGTTCCAGGCATTGTGCGGCTTAAAAGCAGGGAGAAGTAAGATTTTCAGCACGCGTGCCCAGTGGCTACTGGCCAGTGCTTCTTCATCCTGGTTAGGCATTTAGCCTGTAAATGGGTAAGGTATCATCCTACCCATATCTATACCCTAATCTTAAAATACCCAAACAAAAATAGCTTATATTCTACCTATCATAAAATACCCGAAAGGATGAGACCCTAACTTTATCTTATCCTGTGTAACCCAAGACCCGTTGGGTCTATTATATTGAATTTATGTTTATGATGTACATACTAATTTTTTCAATATATACTAAAAATATTATTTGGCATATGATAACAAAATATAAAAAAAAATTATATTTAATTTAATTTAATTATTAAATTTAAATTAGTTAATCTTTATTTTCAATTTTTCATTCATTAATGAAATTTTTATTAACAAAGCTTATTCATCGGTAAAATTAATTTTATTAACTGTATTTATAAAAAAATATTTATTCCACTATTAGTTTTATTAATGAAAAATGTTCAACTATTACTATTGCCATTCCATTTTTTTTTTTAAATTGCTATCTTTACATAATAACTTTATTAATTTTATTAATTTGGTTTAATTTTTAATAAAGAAAATTATTTAGTTGTTATTGTTCATTAACATTTAGAATTTTTATATATAAAAAGTTTATTATTAATATAAATTTAATTTCGATATAAATAATTCTTAGATTCATAGATTAAATTTAAATATAAAGTAATGGGTAATTTATGAATATGGGTACATAGGAATTTATGGGTATAGATTTTATCAATACCCATTACATTATTTTAGTAAGTATGAGTATGATATTTTGGGTATGAATAGGGTATTATTTTATCCATTTGTAGGCCTAATCCTGGTAAATACCGGTATTGAAATTTCATGCTGGAATTAGGAAGATATATTAAGGCTGTGTGAGTACGCCCGGGAGTTCTAAAAGCAAAAAAGGAGAAAAATAAAAATAATATTTTTACTGCTGTCATTTCAGATGGATTAATTTCTAGTTGAGAAAGTTACAGCAAGCTTGGTTGTGTTTTCATTTTCAATTTTCATTTTTAATATTTTTACAATTTGAAAAGTTAGTGTACATGAATTGAAAATAGGTTTTTATTTGGATAATATGTTGAGAAAGTAGTGATTATATAGGATTTAGTAGGTTGTATGTGGAGAGAAATAGGAATATTGAAGAAGAAAGAGAAGATATATAAGTTATTGAGAAAGATATATACCTTATTGGAGAATGTATTTTAAGATGAAAATGAATTGGAATATCAATAAAAATGATGATAAGTTGTTGATAATTCATTTTCAAATAGTGAAAAAGGGTGAAAATGAATTTAAAAACATGAACAAACTAGTTGTTAGGGAACTTGATTTAATTACTTCCGGAACCAAAGTATTTGTTCTCCTTTTCATTATGGTTGAAATAATCCAATTGAGATACATAAAATCACAAAGAAACAAAACATGTTCATTTTTAAGGGAATTGTGTGCGCCATTCATTTTGTGTCGTTCATTCATCAATTCCTGCGATTATGGTTAAATCAGCCCTCATTATGATAAGAAATTTAAAATGTCAATAATCAATAAAAGCGGTCAGAATAATGGAGAAATAACAAAAAGTCGTTAATCCATTAATGTTGTTAGCCTTTTACATAAAAAGGGCATGTAATATTGATTGTAATAATTTTATATATATATATATTTATTTATTTATTTATCTTGTTCCCATTTGTCCGAAATTATTAATTCACTCTTTTTTTCATAAAATTTACATTAATTTACTTCTCGTAAAAAAAGAATGTCAATTTATTGATGATCGCTAATTTCTCTCATTTACGAAAAATAGCTCGCTGCATTTGCGATATGAATTGCAAAAGCAAGATGGAAGAAAATGTTTTCTTTTTTCGGGGAGTGGGGTGGGAATCGGTGGAATCCCATCTTGATATAATCAGATACATACAGATGAAATAACCAAACAAATAGCTGAAGCAAAATATGAGACAAATATGGCTCCATCGCAGTGCAAGAGAAATCATTTGATGATTAGGGGCTGCTTTTGTTTGTCCTGCCATTATACTCAACTAATTATCACTCCCTTCTGTTTTTTTTTCACCATTCTGATGTTAATATAATTGTCACAGTGATTTACGTACAGGTCCAATTGCCCAAATTGTTGAATAGTGCCGCGCGGTAAATTAAAATTAGCGTGTAAATATTACTTCAATTGTGAGACAATTTTAATTAAATGATAATATTATAAAATGATTGTCTTCATTTTTATATTTTTTATACTTCAATTGCATTTTAGTTGAAGCCCTTAAATCATAAAATACTATGGGACTTGGTCGCACATATGATGATGATCATGAAATAAGTTTTTATGGTTGTGATTTTAAATATTCGAAATCATAGAATCTTATGAGAAAGTACAATTAAGATTCAAATAGACTCATACTAACAATGCATACTCTAGGGAGTTGGATATTGCCATGTTTCATGGGCAATCTTCTGTGAGACATGAATGCATGTTAGTGAATATGTATTAGAGATTGAGTTCACTGAAAGCCCGCCATGAGAATCTACTAGATAGCCGTAATAGCAAGTTCTCGAGCTTATGATAATGCATATAATTAGTCCTTAGACTTAAGGATCCATAGCAATCTTGTGTTTGGGTCCTTATGTTCTGACTTTTTCCCGACCACATAGCAGGTCATCCGGGGTTGAGATTAGGCATGAACTATTTAAGTATGGAGGTTTGTAAGATCCAAGATGAGATTTGTTTTCTTCTTGTTGTGAAGAACGAGTATATCTCCTTGTATTCTATAATGATTGATTTCAAGAAATCCTTGCGCAAGACAATATGACAATTTGGAAAAGGTGTTTTTCAAAGTTTAATTCATAAAGGGGAACTGAACATTAGATGTAGAGACATAGTTATTGAGGCTATTAGAGAGCCGACAAATATCTTGTCTTATATCTCTTTCAGGAGATAGGAGACAAAAGAATTGTAATTGCATGTTAGGTGTAAGCTATAATGGGCCATCAAGTCAAAATTCATTCATCCAATTAATTAGGCTCCATGGGCTTGTTGCTAGACATCGACCATGGAGATTACGTGCTTTTCAATTAATTGAAAGAGTTATTAGTTTAAATGAGTTTAAACTGATGTGAAATTTGCAATATTCAAAATATTTCATTGAGCTATGAGCCATTGTCAAGTGTACCCGCTCCAAATTTCAATCCAATCAAATGATTAACGGCTGTCAATATGTCTGATGGTAACAAAAATGTATTATTCTGGGGCATATCAATGTTTGGTCTTTGGTTCATATTTGGTCGATCAATCCTTCCTATTTTACATCTTTGTTGAGAGAACTTCTTTTGTAATTCTATACGTAAGGATTTAGAAAATACAGGATCCCCACCTACATAAGTAAATTGTTGATAAAACTCCAAAATGGCATTTTCTTTTGATCTAATTTTTTTTCACTCATAATTTAGAAAAGACAAAAAAATTTCAAGATAATAAACATTGTCTAGAATTTCTCTTAGATTTGAACCCATAACTTATGATAGAGCTAGAATAGAGATTTTTTATTTCCTACTCACATGAGAGCCCATATTCTTGCTTTTCTATCAATCTTTAATTTTGATCTTTCTCCTCGATTTGACATTATGATGCCGGTATAGAGTGAAATTTCATTATGGTTTGATTGTAACTTGTAATAAATATTGGGGCTTTACATTATTTAATTGATCACAATTCTATATATTCCATTTACTATAGAAGTTCATATGGAATTTATTAGAGGAATGTTTCCAATCAAAATAGTTTGTTCGTGCATATCCCTATTGGTTTTTCAAATTAATCTCATGGATGTCTATAACACAATAGAATATGTGAGTGATTCATACATAGCATTTCTGTCGTTTATCGAAGTTTCCACCAATTGATATATTTTCATAACTTTTTAAATTCAATTTCATGATTTGTATCTTCAATTTTTGAAAACCTATAAGGCTTTTCTATCAAATCCTAATCAATGAACCTACAAAATCCTTCAAATTCTATCTGATTAAATCAAGGTATTGTAGACATTGCCTCATTTTCATCTTTGAGCATTTTGATTTTTCCATTTATCCAAAAATCTCATTATTAAGTATATTCTTCATCAAATTAGATCGATGATCTAGCACTGATGGAATTTCTATTCCATTTACTAAATCACATAGAATGACCCAACTCCATATTTGGTGAAATGTATGAACTATGTATGAATGGTGGAATAAAGATAATTTTCTACTTAAATTGGAAGTTGCAACAAATTCAAATGGAAAGGAATTGATAAAACAATCTTAGAAATACGATTCTGTCACTTAAACTTATTAAGGCCATAGGGTTTTGTATAGAATAGCAAAAAATAAAAATAAAAATAAATAAATAATAAATTATACCATTATTATGATATTACATATTTGAATTTGAGAAAAGTAAAAAGATTTGGTATTTGGGAGATAGTGACAAAGACAAAAAAATTAGATAGAATCAATTTTTTAACACTTAACCGACTTTATGTTAGGGATTTTGTTGTTCAAAAAATGATTTGTAGAGAAGAGAGATATTTTTACTGATTTTTGAATAGAATATGATTTGAAGTGTATAAGAAGGGTTGCGTTTATTAAACACATATGTAGATAGTTATAATACCCGACTTTTCTCTTATTGTTGGTTCTATTTGGGACAACCCAGGTTGTGCTCTATCAAAAGAGAATTTTTATTTAATGCAAAATTGAAGTAAAATAGGATAATTTTATGATAATTCCCTATCAACAACATATCTAAGTAATAGATATCTATATAACAATTTATGTTCTGGGGTTTACATAAATACTTTGTTAAAATTGCAACTGAGAAGGCTTTTTTGAAAAAAAAAAAAAAACCAATACTAATTAGTTCAATCTCAATTTGTATTTTCTTACCTTATGTCACTAGAAAAACACAATTTGAGATTCAAATTCCGAAATCATTCATGAATTTGAAGTAAGCAATCAATAGTTAATGGTTCAAATTTGTTAGTCGAAAAAAACACATTTGATTTCTCAATAGAAAAGTGAGAGAATGTTTTTAGCATTGTGTATTTTCAAATACTATACAATCAATCCAAAGGATAGATAAAATCCAATCAAAAAGTGGTTTTTCTTTTAGGAAAAGGATTAAAATGCAAGTACAATCAAAATTCAATAATGCGGGAAAATTTGCATCTATTTTGTATCATTTTGGCAACATGGCCAAGAGGTAAGGCAAGGGACTACAAATCCTTTTTCCCCAATTCAAATCCAGGTGTCGCCTAATGAACAACAAACTTGAAATCACTTCTATTTTGTTAATATAACTTACAGAATTCTTCCTTAGTAGAAGCTGAGGAATCAAACTATTGATACTTTGGTTGATTCCAAGCATATGGTCTGAAGGTTTCCCAAAAGAAAAAATTGTGATTCCTCGTTCACATCTAGGATTTAAGGAAATATTCTAATCTACTAGTAGAGGGGCTATCAAGACTTCATGATTTCCTTCTATTATTGAGGGAGTGTCTAATGACTGAATCTTGAATCAAGTTGTAAAGACTGATAGAAAATTCAATTAATAGTTTTCAAAAGGGCGAAAGTTACTTTATATATGACAGACTTGAAAGGATCTTTGAGTGCTCATGTATCCAATCAATATTAGGTTGGATGGATAATTGACTTTTATGGAAAAAGGGGCAAAAAGAAAGAATTTCTTTTTTGGTAACCCTTAGGCAAGCTCCCTGTTTCACAACGATAATCGAAAAAGGGGGTACGAAGTAGATCAAATGGGGAAATAAAGGTTTGTGATAGATAGTGATTTTTCTTTTTTAGTAATTTCTCCCTTTCTATTTTTACTTACAAAGGCCAACAAAACCAAAAAAGTATAGGCCTTCTTATTTTTACTCCTACATGTTCCCATTTCCTTGGGATGTTACTACGTATTTTGCTTGTGTTTAATCTTTCCTAATTGAAATCATAATCGATTTATTAGATTGGTTTCCCAATAGTGTTAGCTCAAAATCACTTTTTGACTCTGCACTATTGATTCCACTATTGTTAGTGGGGACTAATGGAATAATTCCTTCGTATTTATAGAGATAGGGAACATAATTCACATGAATATAGTAAGTCTCGCTTGGGCTACTTTAATGGTAAACTTTATATTTTTTCTTTCACTTGTAGCGTGGGGGAAAAAGTTGGGTCTAGAAGTACTACTAATTGAGTTGAAGAATCCAACAATATCAATTGTTTTATATATCGTTCTACAACGCGTTTTAAACTATTTCAACCAAAAATCTCTAAATTTTGATTCCCATTGGGGTCCAATGGAGTAATCTATGCTATGAATCATACTCTTTCAATCAAAGAAATTTTTCAGCGATTCCCATGTTTGTATTTCGAAAAGAAAGGGATTTAGATGATTGGAAATTGATTGCAACCTAAATTCTTCCAAAATTTTCTATTTCAATCAATGGAATAAGCTCTTACTATCTTTATAGATGGATATAGAGGAAAATCGAGCCCTTCTTTTTTTTATGTCTTTCCCTCTTTACTTTTATTGTTCAAAGAAGAAGTCATTTTGTTAAGTGTATACACACGTTCTGTGAGAAATGATATAGAAATAGTGGTTGCCTAATGTAAGACTATACAATAATAAGATCCTGCCTTGGGCGAGTCACATATTGGACATTTACCACTTGATTTCTAATTTGAGAAAGGCGATTTATGCTTTATTGACATATTTCATATCATGGTTTGGGAGTTAAAAATCGGTGAGGTTTCCTTTTCCTTATTAGTCAAAGGAAAGGAATTAGAATCATAAGATAAGAATAATTTTAGATTGATCAAAACAAATAGATGTAGCAAATTAGGTGTTATGTCAATTCAATAAAATATAGGGAATTAATATACACATATATGAAAAGAGTAGATTGATCTATAGAAACTTAAGCCTTTATCTTTATTCTAGATTACAACTTTATCTTTATTCTAGATTACAACTTTATAGATTAAGTTTGTAAACTAAGAGATCGATAGTATGGTAGAAAGAACGATTTATCTATTTCTTTCTTACCTATTTCTTCCTACCATACTATCTATCTCTTAGAATACTGTCGATTATAGGTTGCTTATTTTATTTAAGTTAAGAAGTGAAATTGGAATCCTTTTCATTTGACTTCATGAATTTTTTATAAAAACTCAGAAGAAAAGTCTCATTCAAATTCATTTGAAAATTCAATTGAATTAATCATCTTGGGTGACTATTTTTATGTAAATGATAAGTAAAAAAACAACAGGAACTAGAATGAATAGTGCAATAGCAATAAATGCAAGAATATTGATTTCCAATAATCTCATTAGTTCTTTTACTTCACAATAACTTGGGATTTAATCCCCTAGAGATGATAGATCTTTCGTCTGTAAGTTCAATGAATGAATTCCCTCTCAATGTTCTTGAATCAGATCAATATCATGAATAAAGATATCTGATCTATCAAATCAATCCATCGTTGAGACTTGAATAGTATAACATAGAGAGTTCTTTTATCTGTATTGAATAAAAATTTGGATTCCTAACGTAATCAATTGAAAATTCTTTTATTTATCATCTATTTACTTGTTTGTTTTTTTCCCTCTATAACCTACCTTGCATCTTTCTTGGACAATCATCTAATGAAGGATCATCTAATTGCCTTTCCACTTCTATTACATATTTACAAAGCTAAACAAAAAATAAAAGCAAAATGAAAAAATAGGAAAGAAAAAAGAAATAAAGACTCCTTTTTGCTTTGGGATTGAAAGTATGCCCTCAACACCCTTTACTAGTTAGTTCATAGAAAGGGAAAAATGAATTGATGTATTCATTAGATATTGGATCCATCGGGATTGGCTACGGCTGTAAATAGATATTAAAAGTATGGATACATTGTATCTATATCTATATTCGATGGATATTTTTTAATAACATTCATATCCGTTGAATATTAACCAAATTCAGACATGTCCGTGTCTAATTATAATTATTAGGATTATTCATTTATAAATATCCAAATATCTGTTTACACATATTCGAATATCCGAAGTCGTTAACTTGTAATAAAATGCATATTTTTTCTAATAAATTTCATTAAAAAAAATCAAATAAATAGCATAATAAAATCTGGAAAAAAAAACAAACAATAAAATTAGCATACTCCAAAGATCAAATAAGCATACAAATCTCCTCAAGAATCAAACAGAAATAACAATCTTTAATACATAATACAATACTCCAAAAGAAACAAAATACAAAGTTCATTTCAATGCACGAAAAATCTTCACATAGTCCAACAAAATGAACATGCTTGAACTTCTCATCTATTTAACACTGCAAAACATAATAAACCAAAATATTAATGATAAAGTTTAAGAGGTAATCTATTAAGAGGGAAAAAAACACTCTATAAGAACTTATAATATACTTTACAAATAATCTCAAAGAATAAAAAATGTAAAGAGAAAGTAAACCAACAGCAACCATTGAAGCATCACAATCATTAGCACCATGTAATCTAAACGTTCAATGAATTATACCTATAAAAAAGTATAATTAGTCTACATTTATATGTTGATATATAAACAAAAAACTAAATAAATGAAAGAAATACTCATTACTTGCTATCATTTTCAATTGTTGGCAACCAATCTTTAACACAAGTTAACACTTCACTATTTTAGAATTTAGTGAGGCACGAGTAGGCACGAGTATCATCAATAATTTTAGGTGCTTGACTAAAAGTGGACTTTGATGGTACCGTAGTACATAGAATTGCCAAAATATCATGAGCTAATTTTGCAAGATTTGGAAATCTTACTCCATTGTGCTTCCACCAACCCAAAATATCAAATGACATACTTTCTTGATCATTAAAGTGGACTAACCCTTCACCCAAATACAACTCAATCTCACTTTTTTTAGCGACACTTGTCATTAGATTGAGCTGTGAGTACTTTAAACATTGAAATAAGAGAGTTTTGGGACTTTGAAGAATCAACTTGGCTAGAAGAAGACTCACAAGCTTCAGTGACATCGACACGCGAATTGTCCTCATACTCTGAAACTAATTCAACTAAAAAGTATGAACTTTGCTTATACAAAAATCTGCACTCTCACCATACATATTGTTAAAAGCAAGATCAAAAAATTTAATGTTGTATCTAGGATCAAGAATTCCAATAATAGTCAACACCATATTACATTCATCCCAATACTTATCAAACTTTGTTTGTATCAAAAGTGCCATCATCTGTATAATTTCATCATCACTTTTACTCCACTTTGTCAACTCCCCTCTAATCAAACAAGCATTAGTAAAATACACAGGTGCAATTGGATAGTTACTTCTAGAAAGCTCTAAAGTAGTATCCTTAAATATTTTCAAATGATCACAAATGTTTGCCCCCATTTCCTATTCCTCATTTGAAGGTAAAAATTTATAATCACTATCCAAATTAGCCAAGCAATTAAATGCTTCTTTAAACTCTAAAGTATTCACAAGCATATCATATGTTGCATTTCATCTAGTTTCACAATCTAAACTAACACTCCTCCTAGGATTAAATCGAGTTTGACACAAAGCAAGAGAAAATTTTTCTTTCTTTTGTATTGAGTGATTGATTGATTGATTGATGTACTTGACACTATCACAAATTTTTTCAATTAATCCATGAACAACATCAAGTCCACTTTTAACAGTCAAGTTCAATATATAGGTTGAACATCGAATATGAAACATGTCACCATTGTGCAAAATTGATTTCTTATTATTCAACCATTTTCTCATGCCATCCAACATTCCAAAATTTTGAGAGGCATTATCCACAACAATAGCAAATAACTTCTTGTCGATATTTCATTCAAAAACACGATTTTTTAGCCAATCACATAAAAACAAGCCATCATGTGGATACTAAACAATAAGAAAAGCAATTAATTTTTTGTGCAATTTCCAATCAAAATCAGTGTAATGAAAAGTAACACAAAAATATTCATGATTATGATGATCATATGCCCGCCCATCAGTTGTAAGAGTGACTCAAGAAGTTAAAATTTTAATTTCTTGATAAACTCTCACTTGCTCCTCATTGTAAACATTCATCAAATTATTTTTCATAGTATTTCTTGATCGATGTTTATATAATAGCACACAATAAGATATTTGCAATCTAAAATACTCATACTAAGCCACAAGAAAAGGCAAATTATGCTTTGCAATCATTTTAGTAAATACAGCTGTCTCAATTGTAGAATCAAACTTATATGTTATCATCTTAGGGGTAAGGTCAAGGCTACTGCTATATTTACTAATAAATGCTTGTTAAATGCCACTTGATTTATTCTTAAGAGGGCAATTTTGAACATGATTTTTCCAATGAGTGGTTCCACTTTTACTATAGGCATCAAATTTTCTTTTGCAATGGATGAAAGTGGCAGTAATATTGCCCTTACCCCCTCCTCCCCAACTGATTCCCTATTGTAGTGCTCCCATACAACATATGTTAATTTTCTATGCTTAACTTCAACTTGTTGAGTGTCACATGGTGCAGAATCAATATTATCAACATGTTCAATATTAGGATTTATAGCTATACTTAAACTTATAGTAAATGGCATACAAGCACAAGTAGCTAGAAGATTCGGAGTACGTGACATAATTCAACAATTCCTTTTTCAAAAACATGTTGAACAATAAAAAAAATAAAAAGAATAAAACACATAAGAATATTTACCAATATATAATCAAAAAGCATAATTCATATAATTATAACTTAAAATATTGACTACATAATTCATAAATACAATTCATATAATTATAACTTTAACACTAAAATAATTTACCTTTTACAATGCCCAAAAATGCAAAATTTCAAACCTGCACAATTAAATAAAACATCACTATAATTTATTAATTATAAAAAAATAAAAGGGGGGGAGGCCAGCTTTTGCTGGCCTCACTAGACTAGCTATTATTGGCTTGCTAATGACGTGGAGGCTAGCAACAGTTGGTTTCATGAGTGGCGAGGCCAACTACTGCAAGCTCTTGGCTTTGGCATTGCGGAGGCCTGTATCTAATCGGCAATTTTGTCAGCGAGAACGTTATAGTAGAGGAATTAAAAAAATAAAAAGAAAAAAGTAAGAAGAAGAAAGAAAGAAGAGAGAGTTCCTAGTAATGGGCGGTTGCTGACTAGTGAGTAGTGTTTTGATTGAGGAAAGTGAAATTGAAATTTAAATGGGAGCTAGGGTTTAGTCATTTGGTCACTTTTGTCTTTTGCATTTTTATTTTTTTACATTTTATTTTGATATTTTTTATTTAATTATAGTTGTTAACTTTTTAATTTTAAAAATTTTAAATTCAAAGTTTAATTATTCACTAATTTGATATATATGACTCTGATTCATATCTTGGTACTTAATATGTTTGCATATTATATTTTAACATAATTTTAAACAATTAATTTTTATGATGGCTATTGAATATTGACATTTAGTTTTAGATATGTAGATATGATAATGTTAATCAATAAAAATATTCTCTATTATTAATATTTTAAGGGGTTTAAAATTTATGGAGTTGTGAGATTTTAGGATTTAGAGTTTAAGTTTTATGTTTAGATAAATTTATTAGTTTTCTAAATTAACAATAGTACAAATCTACAAAATAAAATTATAAATGATATATTCATCTTATATTATATGTATAGAGTATAGTTAGATATTGTAAAACATTTAAAAGTTGTTTGAGTGAGTTTATAAACTCCTCAAAATATTTTATAAGATGTTTGATACCTTATAAGATGTTAGTGTTTCATAATTTTTTTTTTAAGAAAATAGCTTATAAAATTTCTAAAATAAAATGTTAAAAACTTATAAGCACTTCTTAAAAAGTAAGGAGTTCTTAACTTATTTTTAAGATTTTAACAAACTCTCTTAATTTTAATCATATTAATTATAAAATTGTCATTAATAATATCTTAAAAACTAGAAGATCTTATTATCCGAACACTTTGAGAACCTATTTTTAAAAAAAGATCTAATATCTTTTAAAGAACTTATAAATTTGAAAAATATCTTATAAAATCTAGAAGCTCCAAAAACATCTTATAAAATACAGGAGTTTATAAAATATTTTAAATAAGTTTAGTTGAACACCTTCTTAATGTACCTTATAGCTAGTTAATAATTTTAGTGTTTTACTATTTATTTTAGAATTAAAAAGTTAATTATACTCGATTTAGTTAAACTTTTTCTAATTATTGATTCACTTTAAGATTAATTAATATTAATAAAATGACACCAATATAAATTAATTATAAAGTAAAGCAACAATAATTTTATATTGATTAATTTTATCATTCATATATTGATTTTTTATTTTTTTATTTAATATTGTTTAATTATCATCATACTATTGATTCTTCATAATCCTCATCTACTAATTTTTTTTTATTAATTCTTTAATTACTAATTTATACATATATTTATTTACTGAAGCGCACCGCACAAGGCACGATGCCATGCCCATTTTATTAAATAAATAATTTTTTTTATATTTATGGTATTTTTTAAAAATTTTAAACATGCAAAAAAAATTATAGTACAATAATTTTTTATGTAGAGTTTGCTTTTGAGTGTATAGTGCTATCAAATTATTTCATATAAAAATTATAGAAAATTATAAAATTTATCTTAATAGCTTTACATAAGGTAGAAATTAAAGAATAATAAATATATAAAATGCACTATAAATATTTTATCAATTGTTTTGTAAATCATAAATACTTCATTTTCTAGATTTTTCTTTCAATTTAAAGTATAGAGGATGAAATAAATTAAAATAAGAAAGTTCATGATGTGAGATGCACAATGTATTTTTTCTTGTCATTTTTCAACTTGTCATTTTGATCATCTTAGTAGAACTCTTAATTTTTTTTGTCATATCCTTGGACATTCACTCAAAGAGCTTATCTCTTCAATTATTGACATAACTATAGAGATACAAGAGTTCATTTCAAAAATGAAATAGGCTTATAATTGACATGCAATATTATATAGGTTTTTGTAACATTGGGCTTTTTTTGTTTTCAAATATTTTACCAATTTTTTAAAACCTCTATTTTACCAATTTCGTAACAATTGTAGATTATCTTTTTCTAAAGTAGTATATCTACTAATAATATATCTAGTTAGGTTATATTTTATATAAATGTCCAAACTTCAAAATGGCAATATTCAATTTCTTTATGGTGTTTTTCCTTTTCTGCTAGGATTATTTTTTGTTCTCGAGTTCTGATCAGTGTTATTTTAAATTTAGATAAATTAAAGCAAAAAATTAATCTCCACGAATTTGATTTTATTTGTTGTCCATTTCCAATTTTTGTTTCTATTGTTTTCCTTTCTTTTTTCCTCTTTGTTTAATTTTTTTGCCTTCTTTTCTTTCTTTCTTTCTTTTTTTAATTCCTACTTTGGACCAAAATCAACTTATTTAAACATTATATATATATATATATATATATTAATTTAATTCTCAATTTATTCATGTCTATATACATATATGGAAAAAATGTACATCACACATGAATACATATATAGCAAAAACTATGTAGTCCTATTAATTAAAATAAAATTTTAAAATTAACAAATACTTTGGGAATGTTTGGTTATGTTTCCCGAGAACAAAATTGTTTTCGGGAACCATAACCAAAAACATCCTCATTTTTTCTCAAAACTTTCATTTTTCAATATATTCATACATATATTATATACATCATATATATTTTATTATTATTTTAACAATAAAAGATTTTGGTTTATTACCCGCCACATTTTATCTAGAAAGGCTTCATACTTTGCCTCATTGTTGGTTACTGCTAGTCGAGCTTGATTGCGAAGTTATATTCCTCTACCAAAGTGAAATAGAATGCAACACCTATACCTCCTTCTAAAGTGGTCATTGACCCATCGACGTGCAAGGTCCAAACAAGAGAGGTATCACAATTTTGATCAGGAAGATCAACTCACCTAATAATGAAATCTGCTAAGACTTGTGCTTTTATGGCTGTTTGGAGTTACAAAGTGATGTCTAATTCTCCTAATTTGATAGCCTATTTTGTTAATCTCCTAGATATGTTTGGCTTCGAGAGCACTTGCTTCAATGGCTGGTTCATCAATACTATGATTGCATGGGACTGAAAGTATAGTCACAACTTTCAAGCCATAGTGACTAAAGAGAGGGAAAATTTCTCATTCTCTAAGTAGTTATGTTCTGGCCCTTGTAGTGCCTTGCTACAATAATAAATTGGTCGATGATTTTTATCTTAGGTTGAGACTAGAACTAAACTGATCGAGGCCTTAGAAATGGCTAAGTAAAGTGCATGACCTCTTCTAGTTTCGGCTTGGCGAGCATGGGAGGCAAGGGTAAGTATTGCTTTAGTTTGACCAAAGCTGGATCATATTGTTCACTCTATTAGAAGCCTAACTTCTTCATGTTCCTGAGTATCTTAGAGAAAGGTAGGCTCGTATTAGGCAATGGGCTATGAATATGCCAATAGTTATAATCCTCCTGACCTAGCATTGTACGTATCTGAATCTTTGAGGTAGTACGATGTCTACCACTATCTAAATTTTCTGTGGATTGGCCTCGATGCCCCTTTGACTAACTATGTAACCTAAGAACTTATCTTCTTGAACTTTGAAGATAAACTTATTTAGGTTTAATTTCACGCCAAATGTCATAGTATGGTAAAGGTGTGGTTGAGGTTGAGTAGATGGTCTTTAGCATGCTCTGTTCTAATGATCATGTTGTTGACATAAACCTCTATAGACTTATTGAACTCATTTTTGAATATAAAGTTGTCAGTCTCTGGTAGGTTGTCATTACATTCTTATGCCCAAAAGGCATGATCAAAAAATAATAAACCCTATTGGGGACCACAAAAGAGGTCTTATCCCTATTCTCAGGTGCCATGAATATCTGGTGATAACCGTAGAAAGTATCCATCATACTTAATAATTCACAACCAATAGTAGAATCTACTAGTAAATCTATATAAAATAGGGGTAAGGATCTTTAGGGCAAGCTTTATTCAAATAAGTGAAATCGTTACACATAAGCCACTTTTCCTCATTCTTGTGGATGAGCACAATTACAAAGCCAAGATAGGTATTGAATTTCTACAATATACCCTACATCTAAGAGTTTGTTAACTATTTTCTCGATGATCTAGCACCTTTCGGTATTAAAGGTTCTCATATTTTACTTGACAGGTTTGTACAAGGGATCTATATTGAGGCAATAGACGATGACAGTGGGGTCGATTCCCTTGAGGTTGGATGCCTTTCAGGTAAAGACATTGATGTTTCTATGTAGGAAATTGACCATGAAGCACTCCATGTGGTGGCCTATATTAGTTCTAATCCTGGTGGCCTTGTCGAGGTTCCCAAGCTCTAGCTTGATTATTTTGAGCTCTTCAATGGGCTCCATTATGGTATCTTCCAACTCTCTCTTTTTGTTGGCCTGTCCCTCCTCAGGTTCCACTATAGGGATATCCCCCAAGGTCTTCTATGGTCGCCGAGTCTTCTACTTACTTGAATTGACTGAAATAGTATCACAGTGCCATGCCTCCTTAATGTTGCACAACAACTCATCTGTGCCTACTGGGATCAAAAATTTGATTTTTATGTGGTATGTTGAGATAATGGCCGGAAGTCGTTCAGGGTAGGTTGTCCAATTATGACATTATAGGCGAATGGAGCGTCAACAACCAGATAATTGATCATAAGTGTTGTCCTGTGGGAGGCTTCCTCAGATGATGCAGATAAATTGATGGAGCCTTCGGTATAATTTTGGACCACCCAAATCCAACTAGAGGTATGTGTACTAGCTCAAACTTCAACTAACCCAAATTCATCCTTTTCAAGGTCAATAAGAAAATGATGTTAGCGAAGCTGCTATTATTGACCAAAACCTTTCTCACCTTAAAATTGGCAATCTTGATAGATACCACCATGAGTAGTTGATATTTTGATTGAGTCCTATGCTTTCAATATGGGCAAGGTCGGTATTGATGAAAGAAATTAGCTTTACGCTGGTGGATAGCTGATAAATAGTTTTGATCGGCTTTAACTTGGTCAACTCCAACCTCTTCTGTGTTTGCCTCTTTGCGGACTTTAAGTCCCCCCTGTGGGACCTCCTACAATTATGTTGATAACTCCTCTAATGGGTGGGTAGGTTTCTTCCCTTTGTCCTTTTTTCTTGAGTTAAACTGATATTTCTTTACAGGAAGTCTAGTTAATTTTTTCCCCTTCTGCTTGGGCACCTTCGGCCATATATTTCTTGAGATAGCCCTGTTTGATCAACCTCTCATTCTTATCATGCAGATTGAAATAGTCTTCTATGTCATGGCCTCTTTATTTGTGGAAATGGCAATATGTTTTTGATTTCCTCATGGCCTCTGTTTTAGTCAGCTTCTTTGATTTTTTAAAGAGGTTATCATGCTGGATTGTGAACAATATCTCTTTCCTCGGGAGGTTGAGAGGTGTGTAGTCATGAAAACATTTGATGGGAGATCGACAATCTTCTCTCCACTATCGATCGTCTTTCTCTTTATTTTTATTCTTCTCAACCTTTGGATTACTAAATTTAAATTTTTTTATCTCCTCCAGAGTTATATACTTCTCCGCCAGATTGATAAGCTCCTCTATCAATTGGGGGCATTCTCGCACCAAAGCATTGATGCACACCTTATGTCTGAGTCCTAGGGAAAGGACATCGATCAAAAACTCTATCTATGGATTGTTAATTTTCAACACTTCTATGTTGAATCTGGTGAAGAAATCATGAAAGGATTCTATTTTATTCTGCTTCGCTATATGGAGATAAATGTGGGTGAGTTTCGCCTTTCATTGTGTGACAAACTGATAAAGAAATTTATCGCATAGCTGGTCGTATTAATAAATCAATACTGGCTCGAGTTTAATGAACCAATCGAGTGTGATGCCCTGAAAAGTGGTGACTAGCATCTTCACATGTATGAGAATTCATTATGGCCATATTGCTACATCATATGTTTGAATTGCATCATAATGAAAGTTATGTTTTATTAATTAGGTTGGTGTTTAGGGTAATTCAACCTGATTAGTCAAGTGATCCAACTTCAGACAAACTCAAGCTGAGATTTGCAATCACGAACAAACATCAGGCTAGTCGATGTGCTATTGACTAAGGCACTCCAACATTCAAGTAGTGCTGGGTCGGCTAGAATAACTGAGCAGCAGAGTCAGTATTTTAGTAAGAAAATGGCATATTTTAAGAGTGGATAGTAAAGAGGTATTTATAGTCTTCTGTGGGTGGATGATATGTCCAAGATATACTTATCATGTGTAGAGGGCTCTTGTCCTTGTATGGAGAACTTTAGGTTATCTCTTATCCCTATACTATTCCAGGTGGCCTTACGTTTGGCTTTTAGGGACAGAATAGTAGATTGGTTTCGCACTTCCTGTGCGGTAACAGGGGTAGTACTAGGGTGGCATGCATTATTAATATGGGGGCATACTGCTTGCTAGGGTATTTAATGTGATAGAAATATAATTCGGTCTTAAAATGACCTTGCTGGTCAACAATAGGGTTCAAACATAAAACTAGCTTTTGGGATTGGATGGCTACCATTGGTCATGACGATCAAGCCCTCTCATCAAGGACAATTGAGCCCGTATGCTTGATCCACATGTTGGAATAGTACCCTACCAGCTAATGAAATTGGTCTTATACAAACTATTACCTTTTAAGACAATTTTGATTGAATGATATTCTCTATATAGCCATCTTCATCTTATGTTTTATTATACTTTACTTGTATTTGGATAAAGCCCTTAGATTACCTTAGACTACGAGACTTGGTTTGGTGACCATAGAAGAAGTCTCACACAATCGTGATCTTAAAACTTTCAAGTTATAAGATCTTATGAGACAGGGTATCTAAGATTTAGATAAACTTGCACTAATGATGCATAAATTTAAGTGTTGGAGATTGCTTCATTCCATGAGCAACTGTATGAGATATGGGTGCATGTTAGTGGATGTCTGTTAAAGAACAAGGCACCAAAGACCCATTGGAGAATCTACTAGATAGCCAAAGTGACAAGTCGATAGTGGCTAGTTCTCCTACTTATGCTAATGCATATTATTAGTCCTCTGACCTGAGGATTCATGGTAACCTTGTGTCCAATTTTTATGCTTTGACTCATCCTTGACCACTTAGCAGGTCTTTTAGGTTAAGATTGGGTATGAGCTACTTAGCATGAAGGTTTATGAGATTTAAGATGGAATTCGACTCCTCGTTATTGTAAAAGGCAAGTACATCTTCTATGTGTTCTATAATGACCAATTACAAAAACTTCTTGCGCAAGATGGTGTGACAATTTGAAAAAGGAGTTTTCCAAATGTGAGGTCACACAAATGGATTCAAACATTGAGAATAGAGACATAGTATTGAGGCTAATGGGGAGCCGAAAAATATCTTGCCCCAAGCCTCTTTCGGGAGATAGGAAATGGAAGGACCATATTTGCATGGCATGCGTAAAGTAATGAAGGTTATCTAGAATATTCATTTTGCCTAATTAGTTGAGTTTTATGGGCTTGAGGTTGGATATCGACCATGGATATTGGGTACTCTTCGATTAATAAAATTAATTGAATTGAGTCGACTAGTTTAAAAGGAGTTTTAAACTAGAACGATTATAAGATATTCAAAAGTTATAAGATATTGTGAGCCCATGTCCAATGAATGGTAGAACTTATTAGGTCACGCACAAAATCCAATTAGCTTTCTAATTGATGGAGAGAATTTTCTAAAGAGTTACAAAAGGGATTTCCCTATCCTAATGGACCGAATTTTGGTGCCAAGTTTGAATGTCAATTTTAGCTTGATTGATTTAATTGTTAAATTGATCAGCTAATTTAAAGAGTTAAATTAGATCAATAATTAAGGAGTTAATTATTTGGTGCCAACATGACCATCAATTGGTCAAGTTAACTTAAAGAATTAAGTTAAAGTATAAATTATTAAATTAAAGAGTTTAATTTGATTAATTAGGAGGAATGCATTTTTGGAGGGAAGACTCAAATGAGATTTAAGATGTCATTTTAATTAATTTGAAATGAGATTCCAAATATAATTAAGATGCAAATGAAAT
>JACGDI010003137.1:1434738-1465777 GCA_014898725.1 Jacaranda copaia
TTATCGCATATCAATGCTGAATTAAGATAGCTATGGATTATCATCCAAAGGTCATTCCTCCATTTGAGGTCATTGTGATCAATGATCATTATTAAATCTTTGTGCTCCTTTTGCTCAAAGGTTGTGAGGGAATCCTCATCAACTGGGGAAGAAACATTGGAGGTAACATCAACAAAAGAAGGTATGTTAGATCCTTTAAGCTTTTGAAATGAATTAGAGGCAGAAGATCTATTATACTCATTTGGTTGATCAGGCTCGGAGTTCTATGAGAACTTTCCTTATGTTGTTTAAACTGCAGGAATTCTGCAAAAAAAAAAGGTCTTTATAAATGGGGTTCGAAGAGGCATATGATGCCTGAGAGACTGGTGAAGCTATTGGCTTTTGCTTGCCAAAGAACAACAATTTCATTTTCAAAAAGAATTTTATAAATTTGTTACTAGAAAAGGACCAACTTGTTCCTTTTGTTCCATGGTTTATGGTTACTTATATTGAACATTATATTTCAATTTTAGAAAGAACTTATATTTTTGAAGATGGTAAAAAGCAAAAATCTATTTTTCCTCCTCAAGACCCTTTTAATGTAGAAGGGAATCATAATCTTTATTTTTCTGCATTTCATAAATTAGTAGCTAGTAATTATGCTGCTATCACTATTCATGAAATGAATGTTTTAATTAGACAACAAATTATTCTAATTTATATTTAAATGTTCTTGGCAAAAGTTTATTTCAACTTGATCAAAGGTTCTCTCATATAACAAATAATACAAACAAACTTAATAAATTTATGGGCGATCTTGAAGAAAAGATTGAAAAAATTTTCGTCTTTTTTCCTTCTCATTCTCCTTCACCAAATGTTATAGCCATGCCTAGTATCCAACCTCCCCTTGAAATTGATGATTTTAAACTTAGGGATGTTTTTGAATTAGAAAAACTTATAACTAAAAAATTTGCCGAGTTTAGAATTTCTACCTTTCATAATAATAATTTGGATGAGGAATCTTATCAACAAGCGGTTAATGAGGAAGTTAATAACTTCAAAAATATGCTAATAGACCTACCATGAGGACTTATTATTACCCTTGTCCCACACCCCAGGATGTTCTTCATGAAGAGCAAGATTTAGTTCTTAATAATTCTTATTTTGGTAAAAATATTTATGAGTGGAATCTTGATGGTTTTACTGAACGTTATATTTATAATTTGGTGCATCGTATGTTAACGTATAGTACTATTTGTAAAAATAATGGTAATTCTGATAAAACTGTTGTCAAAATGATTATTGCTAGTTTTACTGGTTAGTTTAAAGGTTGGTGGGATAATTATATTACCCTTAATAATAAAGAAGAAATTCTTAATACTATTAAATAGGAACTAGTGGTAGTTCTGAAAATACTGTTTATACATTAATTGTTACTATTATAGAACACTTTACTGACAGATGGACTAATAATTTTGAACATATTAGAACCTTATTAAATGGTTTAAAGTGTCAGAGTCTTACGTGTTTTTGGTGGCATAAAGACACCTTTCTTTCCAGAGTCATGGAACTTCCTGAGTCTAATAGTACTCATTGGAAATCAAAATTTGTTGATGGTTTGCCTTCATTATTTGCTGAAAGAGTTAGAAAAAACCTTAGGCAAAATGAGTCTAATATTGACTATAATAAATTTACCTATGGCAAGATAATTGGTACTTATATCCAAGAAGGTTTAGCCTTGTGTAATGAGATAAAATTAAATCAACAAATTAAGCATAATAATATAACAGAAAGGAAACAATTAGGTCATTTTTGTGGTCAATTTGATATGAAAAACCCTAAACCTGTTAATAATAATAAAACACAACAAGATAAAAATGTTTCCTATAGGAAGAAAAAATATAGGAAAAAGTCTCATAAGAAAGAGAGAGAGAATAGAAAGTCTAACAAAAAACTTTAAAAAAGATTTAAAAAATATGGTGCATGTTATAAATGCGGTAAAGTTGGTCATTATGCTGATAAATGCAAAATGAAAGGTAAGATTAATAATCTTGATATTGATGAGAGTCTTAAAGAAACTCTTTGTAAATTGATGCTTGAGTTTTCTGATGATGACGGTTATACTTTTTCTAATGTTGATACTTTAAATGAATGTTTTGATTATTTAGAATCTGAGTGTGATCCTTGCAAATAAGGTAAATCTTGTGCTAATTCTGATACTAATAGTAGTAAATTTGATAGTGAAGGTTTGTATAATATTATTTCTCAATTTAATGAATTAAATGTTATTAATAATAACAATACTTTAGAGTTTCTTAAGTTAATAAAAGATCCTATATTAAGGTCTAAAATAATTGATCAGATTGAAAATACTTCTTCTTCTTCTTCTTCTGAACTTGTTGAAGAATTTGTTTATAATATTTCTGAAAACAAGGATAATGAACCTTATTCTATGGTAGAAGTTTATAAAATGCTTGATAATAGAAATAAAATTAGTAATCCTATTACTGTTAATGATTTAAAAAAAGAAGTTGATAACTTAAAAAGAATAATATGTTTCTTGAAGATAGGATGAGAAAATTAGAAATTTCTCAAGGTAAGCAAATAATACCTAAGCTTGATAATTTGTTTGATAATTTTCCTGATAATTTGCATGGTGATGATTTTCTTTCTAATTTAGAAATTGTCACTTCACAAAAATGGTTGGTTAAAATTAATCTTTTGATTGATAATAAGTTTTCAAAAGAATTAATTGCCTTGAGTGATAGTGGTGTTGATCTTAATTGTATTCAAGAAGGTTTAATATCTACTAGGTATTTTGAAAAAACTTCTCATATTCTTCATTCTGCTAATGGAGAAAAACTTGATATTAGTTATAAATTATCAAAAGCTTTTATTTGAAAAAATAAAAATTGTATCCCTCTAGGTTTTTTTATTGGTAAAAAATATTTCTAACTAAATTATACTTGGTACTCCTTTCTTAAAGAAAATATTTCCTTTAAAAATAGTTGATCAAAAGGGTTTCATAGGAACTTTTAATGGTAACGAATTATATTTCGAGTTTATAGCCAAACCTTTTTTTTAGAATTCTTAATCAAATAGTGGATTTGCATAAAGCAAAAACTGCTCATATTAATTCTTTAAATCAAAAAATTGTTAGTCTTAATATTGATGATCAGTTAAATAATACTAAGTTAAGAGAAAAAAAATTCTTATCTTGAAAATTAATTTTCTTTATCTGTGTGTAATGAACACCCTAATGCTTTTTGGAATAGGAAAAAATATATTGTTGATCTTCTTTATGAAGATAATTTTGATGGGAATATTCCTACAAAAGCTAGACCTTGCTAGATGAATTCTGAGTATCTGGAATATTGCAAAAAGAAAATTGAATCCTTATTGCAAAAGGGTCTAATTAGGCCAACTAAGTCTCCTTGGTTGGGTACAGCTTTCTATGTTAATAAACATAATGAACAAGAGCGTGGTGCCCCTAGGTTAGTTATAAATTATAAATCTCTTAATAAAGTTTTAAAATGGATTAAATATCCCATTCCTAATAAAAAATATTTACTTGATAGATTATTTGATGCTAATATATTTTCTAAATTTGATTTAAAATTTGGTTGTTGGCAAATCCAAATTTCTGATAAAGATAAGTTTAAAACTGCTTTTAATGTTCCTTTTGGGCAGTATGAATGGAATGTCATGCCTTTTGGTCTGAAAAATGTCCCTTCAGAATTTCAAAAAATTATGAATGACATCTTTAATCCTTATAGTAACTTTATCATTCTTTATATTGATGATAATTTGGTTTTTTCTAATACTATTGAAAACCATTTCAAACATCTTTATATATTTAAACAAGCTATAATTAATAGTGGTCTTGTTATTTCTAAAACTAAAATGATTTTATTCCAAACCAAAACTAAATTTCTCGGTCATCTTATTAGAAAAGGTAAAATAATTCCTATTAATAGAAGTATTGAATTTGCTCTAGATTTCCTGATAAGATAACTGATAAAACCCAATTACAAAGGTTTTTAGGAAGTTCTAATTATATTTCTCCTTATTATAAAAACCTTGCTCAAGATACAGCCATTTTATATGATATGTTAAAGAAGGTCCCTAAGCCTTGGAATGATAGTCATACACAGGCTATATTCTTAATATAAAAGAAGAGGTTAAACATTTACCTTGTTTAATGCTTTCTAATCCTAATTGGGATAAAATAATAAAAACTAATGCTTCTGATATTAGTTATGGTGGTATTTTTAAACAAATTAACCCTAATAATAAACAAGAAATTCTTGTCAAGTTTTGTTATGGGAAATGGAATAATAGTCAAAAGAATTATGCTACTATAGCTAAAGAAATCTTTGCTATTGTTAAATGTGTTCTTAAATTTCAAGATGATTTATATAACCAGTTTTTCATAATTAAAACTAATTGTCAAGCAACTCAATTTATGTTTAATAAAGATTTTGAACATAATGTTTCTAAACAAATGTTTGCAAGGTGGCAAGCTTATTTAGCCACTTTTGATTTTAAAATTGTTTATAAAAAGGGAATTGACAATAGTCTTCATGATTTTCTCACTTGTGAATTTTTATAGGTCTATGATACCTCTTAAAAGAGGTGGTCCTAATCCCTTCTCTAATAGAGGAGGAAGAAATGTAGGTGTTCTAAAGGTGCCATTAATACAAAATGGCAAGTAGAAGCTAATAGCTTCACTAGTCTCTCAAGCATTATATGCCTCTTCGGACCTTATTTATAGAGACCCCCTTTTTGCAGAATTCCTATAGTTTAAGCAACATAGGGAAAGTTCTCATAGAATTCCTAAGCCAAATCAACTAGAAGAATCTAATAGATCTTCAGCCTCCAATTCGTTTCAAAAGCCTGAAGGATCTAATAGACCTTTTTTTGTTGATGTTACCTCCAATGTTTCTTCCCTAGTTGATGAGGATTCCGTCATAACCTTTGAGCAAAACTAGCACAAGGATTTAATAATGATCCTTGATCACAATGACCTCAAATGGAGGAATAACCCTTGGATGATAATTCATTGCTATCTTAATTTAGCATCATATGTTGCGTGTTCTTATAAATCCAGGTCTTACTATGCAAATATTTTAATTATTACTGGTACTTGTGAGATCTCTCATTTTTATCCAAGCTCACGAGATGAATCTATTTTTAATTTTAGTAAAATTATTATTAAAAAATTATTTCTATTTAGGAATGGGGAATATCCTCATTGAAAGAAAAAGATTTTTATATAAAAGATAATAAAATTGTTTATAAGTTTAATTTTTGGGATTATATTCAAGCCTTTAATAATATTTTTCTTTATGAAAATCCTAGAAAAAAGCATACATGGTTTATAAAAATATGACCTGAGGTTTTTAAAAATCATATTCCCAATTGGTTTTTTAACTGGTGGAAATCATATGGACCTAGTCATCATATTTTACCCAAGCAATTTTGCCAGGTGTTTGAAAATTGGAGTAAATATTCTCCCCAGATTATGGAAGCCGAAGTCAATAATCAAATGGTGGATAATAAAGCAGCCATCTTCTTCTTTATAGAGTTCTCTATTCCTTTGATCTGGAAATAGGTTCCAGAAGTCGATTTTACTGAAGATAATATTCTAGGTTTATATAATTCCTCTTTATTAAATGGTGGAACAGGATGCTCCAAGTTGATAAAGAAAAGGACAAATTGAGGGACAAGAGACCTTATATAATATTAGTTAGGTAACTTAAAAATTATAAATAAAAGGTTGATAAGGATAAAAAGAAGGAAACTTCATCAATTATGGGGAAAGCTTCTGAAAAAATTAGAATGCGAAAGGGAAAATTGTCCAGAGCTGACTTATTAAAGGAAGTGTTGAATATGGTCCAGAAAGAGCTCAAAGACCAATTTGTTGATATTGAAGAAGATGATTTCTCTAGTGATACAAGAGATACTATTTTAATGGCTACCTCTTCAAAGTCAAGGACATGAGAGAACCAATTTGGTTGTCTGGTAGGAGAGTCACAAAATCCAGAGGATGATATTCCCTCTACTCAAGATATTGATAAGATTTTGGCGTCACTCAGACAAGGAGATGATGGTTAGGTGCTCAATTATGCAATAGGACATAAACAGTTATACTGTTTTTGCCTTTTTACTATTTGGGCTCAAAAATTTTGAAATCCGCACAATATTCTGCTTTTTACTTTTCACTATTCGAATTCAAAAATTTTGAAATTTGCATAGTAATTTTCTTTTCCTTTAAATAGGTCGGATTTTTTTTAGAAAAGCAAGAGGCTTTTGATTTTATAATCTTTTGGTTTGTTATTTCTGTTGCTTTGTAATTATCCTTTACTCTTTGTAAATTTAATTTTCTATAAGCTATAAGAAAGAAGAAGCTGATTAAAGCTTTACTTCTCTCATGGTTCCTTTAAGGTTAGTGTTATTTATTTTTTTTAATTATTATTTTTCTTTATCCTAGTCCAATGAAAAATAAATAAAATAATAAAATTACATATTAACTATCCAATAAAACAATCTAACAGTGAGTAAATAATATATTGAATTATAAACTAGTTATTTGTAAATAATATATTTTACTCAAATAAAAAATAAATAAAATAATATTTTTAAATTATAGTTAATTTTTAAAATATTTTTAGATAATTAATTAATTTATTTGATTTCTATTTTATTGAACATTTTATATTATTTAATTAATTATCACACTTTATTTAATTTTTTTTGACTAAATTAATAACTAAATGTAAAAAGAAAATTAAAAAAAATTGATAAGTAAAACTTTAATATTTTCATATGCATATATATACACTATTACAAAAGGGAAAGCAATTTTGACTCACAAATGGAAGTTACTAATGATCATTTACAAAATTTGCCCTTTAATTATCTCTAAAATAAACTTGAAAATACAAAACTAAAGATTAAATTGGAAATTCAAGTTTTAGAGGTAGTTATGATACCAATTTTTAAATTCCTAGCTTTACCTTTTTGCTTACAAATAACTCCTATTATTTTTCTTTGACCACTCATGTACCAAAAAATCTTATTATTTATCCAACAACTATCAATACACATATAAAAAAACTATTATAGTTTCTCCTACTACCAGTTATTTATTCAAAAACACCAACTGTTTCTCCTACAACCATCCATGTATTAATTTTTTTTTTTATTTTTATGATATATTTAGTTTTCATTAATTTCTCGAATTGATAAAGTTTTTAAGGTATACAACAATAATTTTTTCTTATGATTATAATTATTATTTGAAACACCCCAGATTTTAGGTTGTAAATTTAAAGTTATTGTTTCGACAAAAACAAAAAGAATTCACTAAATTGGGGTTGATTAATTTTGATTTAAAATTGAATCGAGGCTCACGAGTAATTATTAATAGATGAGGAATTTAATTGAAAATAAGAGGACTTAATTGTTTAAAATTATAAAATTTAGGGTGTCAATGTGAGTGAATTAAAAGTTTAAGGACTTTAGAATAATTAAATTTGGACCCAATTGCCTAGAAACAAAAATTTGAAGAGTCAATGTGTAAGAATTAAAGGTTGAAGAATTTAATTGAAACTTGGGGACCAAAGAGTAAGGTGGTTAAGAGTTTTGGTGCTAATGTAACGTTGGCCTAAAGTTTTAGGGTTCAATCTGAGGAAGCTAAAAATATTTATTATATATAGAATTAAGGATGAAATTATGTTTAATTTTCAAAATCGATCCAACCCTACCCCTAAAATGAATCACCGAAAAACAATTGTAAAGCTTGAACTAACACGATAGGTAGCTTCCTCTAGTTGAGAGGAGTACAATCATACCAACATTGACCAAAAACATCGAGGGATATCATCGAAAAAATAAGATCGATGGGCCAGCAGTGATGGGTTTGGTGGTTTTGCCACTTTCGATGGTGGAAAGTGGCTAGGTTTAGGCAATTTTAGTCACGAGCTCATAGGCAAGGAGATGGTGGTGTCAATTTGAGGTTTTAATTGGCAACAGAGGAGGAATTAAAGTGGTTGGCTAATAGCGGTGATTTAGGGTTATGCGATAGCGCAAGCAATTGGCCAATCAAACAACGATTGATCAAGAAATTAATTAGGGCATTTTGTTCCTAGCGTTGAGATGCACTTGGTGGTGGTGGTCGCTTCTACCTTTGGCGATGGCGTATGCGGTAGTGTTTGGTCAGTTTGAACAAAATTAAGTTCTAAACTTGTTTGGGCTATTCCCAGCTTGAAATTAGATCTTGATTCAATCTAATTGGGTAAATTTTGTATCAAGTGTTAATTCAATTGATTTTTACAATTATAATTAAATATTTATTAAATTAAGATTATTTGAATGTCATTTGAATCAAAACTAACTTAAAATTATGTCCTTAGACTTGATAACATAAAATGTAGTGAATGAAATCTAGTTAAGCTTAATCTAAGGATCAAGTCATATAAATATTATTAGAATGAAAATAGATTATCCAACTTGGAGCTGATACGCTCGTGCCTAACTGATTTAGGAACCTAGACCCTCATTATGTACCGTAAAATAAGTGAAGTAATGAATGAAGTTTGTTGGGGATAGCTACTTGAGAATTACAGCTGGTAACCTATAATTGAACTAGCTCAAAACCTTAGAATAAGACAATCAAGTATATCGCAAAGCTATGCTTATGAAATAAGATAGAGTAAAATATTCAAAGAAGGGGCTGGGTAACTTGAGGATTGAGTTGGCCCAAGCATGAAAGGATATCGAGATAGTTAGAACATTAGGATGATAAAATGGGAATGATTGGGTTCAAGTAAGTAAAGTTTGGTAATATTGAAATTATCATGTATTTGAAGCCTAAATGGGACCACAATGATATAGGTTTTATCAATAATCTATTCTTTAATTGATTTGTTAATTATTACTATATTTAATTGTCTTAGGCATTTAGATATGAAACCAGGGCTATCGGAATTGAGTTAGAATAACCTTAAGTTTGATAAAGACATCAATATATTTATACTTAAGATTTAGAAGATAAATAAGATGATAACTCAGTTTGACTAGGATGCCAGAACCTGAGCGACCATATAATTAAGGATTTCTCTGCATTTTTCAGGTGAGTTTATGCTCGATAATACAAGATTTCCTTATCGGGGAAAGAATATATATGCTTGTTAATATATCTTTGTCGCCTGATCCTTTTTAATGAACGTGTTGTGAAATTTGCCACACATTGCCACTTTATGTTGTTTGTGGTTCCTATTGAACTTTTTTTTATGCCATTTTACCTAAAATTGGCAATCATGTTAGGGAAAATTGAAAAGGAATTTTGAAATACGTGTTCTATTATTGCCATGACTATTATCTTAAAGTGAGCTTAATATTAATTACCTAATTCCTTGTATGTCATGGCAAATTGAAGTGTTAATTGAAATACTATTGGATATGTTAAGTGATAATTGTGAGTGTACTTGATAACCTTGGGGGTGGGCATTGGGTTGGCTCCAAAAGGCTACCGAGCGAAACAAATTGATGGTGACTATTCTTTGAACTGATACCTGTGCAACCTGTCAATATAATCCTATCTCATAGCTAGCTGGAGGTAGCTATCTATGAGAGGGATTAGGCATGTGGCTAGTCATGCCTAGTAAGTGTTCAAGTCAATTACTCAAAAATTTGGGGAGAATAAGGATTTTCATATTTTTGAAAGTAGAGTAACAAGGTAAGAGAACCATCAACAACAAGATTGTATAAGTGATTGATAAGCTCGAAACTGGCGCTTTGAAACTTGAATGTTTAACAAAACAAAATCAAGTAATTGTTCAATTGTCATGTTGGCCCTGTGGTCATATTTGAGACTTAAATATCAATAAAAAGGTAATGAGTTTTGTGAAGTCTCAGCATTGGTATAGGATGGTGGTGGGATGGATCACTTAGAATTTTGATTGAAATTTCCTCTTATGGTTTTTGGAAATTGTAATGCTTTTACTTATTTCCTATATATTATTTTAGAAATTATCACTTTATTGTTATTGCTAAGATATCTCACTATGTCATTCGAACTTACATTATTATATTATTAGCTTTTATTTTTTAACCTTGACAAAAGTAAGTGGTGGTGATAGACTAAACCACATGAGACATGAGGTAATAAGCTTGATGAATATATACATAGGCAAATTGTATATGCCAAATTACTGACATAAATTTAATGCACGTGGACGAAGTGCTCGACCCGATTCATAATATTTTGATTATAAGTTGGATTTCTGATGGATGTTGATTGTGGAAATTAAATACTTTGGATTTTGAGAAATATATTTTCAGTTATCTAGAAGACTTGTGGTATAGAATGAGTAGTACCTTAGATGGGAGCAGGCACTTCCTGATCGGGGCACTATATAGGTGGTATCAAAGCTAGGTTTGAAAACCTGAGCTACACTAGGATATGATTCTCAAAATATGAAAGCTTTGGTTAGTGAAGATTAAGCATGACTTTGGCATTTGACTAGGACATGAATCTTGGATAACGTTCAATTTGGAGGATGTGAAAGGTTATGGTGGGGCGGCCGAGCAATGTAAAATCCATGACTCCTAAGGTATCGAGTATGTGATTTCTTATATTTGGGATGAATAATATTCTTGGGGACTTGTATTGGATATGAACTTGTTTGAGAGCACTTTAATCAATATGTAAGTTGATGATTGTTTTAGATTGAGCTGAATTGGATAAGTAGAAGATCTTTTAGATCGATACTTTGGATATAGAAGTATCTTGTGATGTAAATGATATGACTATTAGGGAAGTGGTATGCCGATAACTTGAATCTCCTTGGAATATGGATTGTTAGAATTAATAGAGCTTAACTTCAACAAGAAAATTTAGCTAGGATGTGAACTTCTGGGATATTGATTGATATCTACAGAATAAAGGATAGATATTGGAATGACCAGCCAATATTTAGTCTGTTACCCTTGAGATGTCAAGCACATAACTTTAGTAATGTCTACTGGAATAACATTCCTGGTATTACAGTGTGGTGTTAGTGTATTTGTGATAATGGGACTTGAGAAGCCAATGATCATTCTAGAATAATTTGTATTTTGGTTTGCAAGTATAGTTGAGGCCTAAAGGGTATTGTTGTTTCAAAAAAATCAATACCTTAGCAATAGAGTTGACTGGTATAGCTGCATCATGGAGTTTGAGAGGGAAATAAGGAATATTACTCGTAAAGAAATCTTTTAAGAAAAATATGACTAATAGGTGGGTAAGGTTATGATTTAAATGTTTGGGGGAAATTAACTCATAAATAGTAAGAAAACTCATTAGTATGTGCAAGATGACAACAAACAAAATAAGAGAGAAATTGTCTATAAGAATGAAGTTGTAAAGAAAACATAGTGACTTGAGGAAAAAGGAATAGCATTTGTTAAAGAATGCAGAAGACATCTAAAGTTAGTACTGGAATCTTAAAGGAAAATATCTGGTAGGGATATAGAAATCAATGAAGAAGGATTTGAAGGGATTAAATGGAAACAATAGGATATAATGATTACTACTAGAACCTTGGCAAAGAGGGTAGTAATAGAGAAGGGGGACTATTATATTGATACATTGTAATTAACTACCAAAATTGAGAAAGATATAAGACATGTAACTGAAAAATAAAGGATAGAGATTTATATTTGGAAATGAGAAATCTTATCCAAACCTTAACAATGGAAGGCTAGAATCTTAAGTTATGGAGATTAAAAAAATATAGAACCTGAATAAGTATATCCATAAGGGCAACTCGTTATTGCACACCCATATATTAGACATGACTGAATAAATAATCTTATTGATAATATGATAGATCAAGCTAGTTTTTCTTACCACAAGCTAAAATGAGCAATTGGATCAAATAAAAATCAAAATACCTTTAAGAATGAGATTCGTATACACACACACTGATAGAATTGTGGGTAAGACTTGTGTATAACTAAAAATGGACATAGTAACTAGACTCCACAAAATCTTACACTTGATTTTGGTATCCCATAGCTTCAAAAATGAAAAAGCGACTTAGATATTGATTTAACAATTAATAAGTAAAGAAGATTCTAGTACTTTTGAAAACTAGATAAACATATCTACATATATTTAGCAACTCGTGTATGAACATAATTGTGTGCACTAACTTGAACTCTAGAAAACCTTATCTCATGCCTAAGTCTCCTACGTTTTATAATAGCATATCAACCTTGGCATTATTTGGAAATGTTTTAGTTGGAACACTGTAGGCCAAGTAGATTTTAGCCCATTTTCAAAAGCTAAAACTTTAGCTCACTAGAAATTAATGCCAACATGAAATGTTAATTAGTCTACATCACAAGTTGGTTATATCATAATAGACAATTACCAATTAACCAAACTAAAAAGATCGAACATCAAGATGAGAATACTCTAACTAGAAATGTATAGGAACATATAGAGATGTTGTTGCCAAGTCCTTAAGCCTATTTTGTGAATAGGTTTTGGAGCAAAGAGGCAGAAGATAAAATCTAATTGTGGGGAAATGATACCTTTTGTGGATTAGTGATAGACATGACTAGACTAGTAGTTCTAAAAATATTATAAAAGACCTTATGGAGAACCACATGGGTATTTCGTATCCATTCACCTAAGTTTATGGGGACATTGACAATTAGAACATATAGGTATTGACTAACAGTGTAAAGGAATCCTTTGAGTACCATGAAGTGGACTATAAATTATTGATACCGATTTGGGAAATATTAGTAAGAACTAAACTAATCCAATGAGTGTCAAATTGAGATACCTTGCTCACATAAACTACTTAGCTCAATGTAAGAGCCTATACTCTATTTAAGGTTGAGCTAAGTTAAGGATACCCGTAGCTAGAAGTTTTAGGAAAAGATACATTGAAAATTATGTCCTACCACATGCTATGGGTACCATGAGATGAAAAGAAGTCATTTAGAGTGATTGATGCTCTTATAACATTTAGTAACATGATGCTCTTGTAGTTTAGTTATAAATGCAACTAAATTAGTAACTCTAAAAGTATCATAAAAGACCTTATGGAAAGCACTTCGGATAATTTCTGGGATGTCATGGATGAAAGTTTTCAAAAGGATTAGCAACCAGAACATTAGGACATTGATTGAAAATGTGAGAAAGTCCTCAAAATATTGAGAAACGACCATATATCATTGATAAGGACTTACGGGACAAGGATATAAACTAAACAAGCATAATTGAATATGGGACCATAATACCTTGCCTCACCCATATTACTTGACTCAGTGTAAGGATGTATAATTTATTTAAGGTTGAACTAAGCTAAGAATGCTCTTAGTTAGAAGTTAGTGAAAAAAAGAGGTATATTGGAATTACCTCTTATTCATAATATAGGCACTATGGACTGAAACAATCTCATTTGGGTGATTAGGCTCCTACAACATTTGGTGATATATTGGATGTTTTGATTTATTGGATTAGTTTCTAACAATTCTATGAAGGACATTTGGTGAACTTGGAATTGAGGAAAGAGTCATACTACATTTACACTTGACATTATGGATACCTACAGGAATACATGTTATGTGCCAAGTTAATAATTTAAATATTCATTGGGAAGAAAGTACATGCAAATGTGTGTAACCTCATGGGAAATAGCAAAGTGACCCTACTAAAACCAAGATCTTTAGATGATTGAAGATAGACTGGAGTTGTGTTAGCAATACAAAGCCCTATAGGTTCTACTTGTTCATATCACATGTGTATTTAGGATTTTGTTAGGTGATGGATATATTAACTCATTGAAATAAGGAGGATTGGTGACCTTAATACATGGGAAAAGGTATGAAGAGATCTTACAAACACTAAAACAAATTGCACTTCTTGTAACAAAAATTTTGATAACAAAGTAAAGATTCATTAAAAAATCATGATTTTTTGTAACGAGACTGGAATTTTGTTACTAAAGCACTCATTTTAGGTAACCAAGAAAAATATTTGTTACCCAAAATTTTTATTCTTTCGTAACTAAAGAAAAATTCATTACGAAAACTGAAGTATTGTCACAAATAATTTTTCCCACCTTTCAAGAAGACATATTTGTAACAAAAGTTTCTACTTGTTTGTTACGTTAACAAATTTGTTACAATTAAGTTTTGTAGTAACAAATAAATTTGTTACTCCAATTAATAATTTACCCTCTAAAAATTTTTTCCCTCCAAAATTTTGTTATATGAAAATGGTAAAAAATACATTTTTTACTAAATTTAAATCACAATTAAATAAAGTCCCACCTAAAATTTGTTTCCCTCTAAAAAAGTATTCCTTCCAAATTTGCTCCAAAGTTTCTTCCTTCAAAATTTTGTTTCCTCCATAAATTAATTTAATTTAAGCTGTAAAAAATATTTTAGTTATTAATATCACATGTCATCACAATTAAAAATTTTCTCCAAAAATTGGCACCTCCCTATATGCCCATGTCACCCTTCACCATGGTTAAAAAAATTAAAAATAAAATTAAATATCTAAAGAGTAAAAGACAAAAGCATTCTTTATTTAAATCTACTTAGATCTACATGTCAAACCATTAATCAATTTAACAAATTTCATAATTAAATAAAGTATAAATATTAAGAAAACTCAAATCGCCCCCTTCAAACCAGCCACACCTAGCCCAACGGAAAGCTTAATTTCTACATTGGTGGGGTGCTGGGTTTATTTTATATATGTACGTATATGTGTGTATATATCTATATATTAATATGCATATATGCAGGCAAAATAATAATTTTCATTTTGTAACTTTATCTCAGTTGGTTTTTGGTCCTATAAGTTGCATAATTTCAATTCTAGTCCTATAAATATTAAAAAATTATCATTTTCATCCTTTTTTTGCTGGAGATGGCCAAGGTCAATGAAAAAGCTAATGTGGCTTGCTGGGCGTGTGGTAGCTTGGAGTTTTTGCCATGTTGGATTATCTAGTAGGAATTTTTTGTCTTTTTCTTGCTTAGTTAGAAACATCCATATCTTTTTTTTTTTGTAGTTCCAAATATATTATATAATGTATATATATACACATATATATACAAATCTATTTTATATATATTTATATACTACATATTGTCATTTTCCCTTCAACACAATATGTTTTTCCCAAAATACCCTTTATTATCTTTCATTATCCCTAAAACTTCCCCCTTTTTCAATATATACATACATATATTATATATACATCATATATATTTTATTATAATCACTCAATTCTATTTTCACCTAAAAATTCTAATAAAAAAGTATTGATTTGACTTTTACAGTAAAAAGGATCTCCCCCAAATTATAAACAAGCATATACATATATACACATATTTATATAGAATCTGTAATTATTTACTAATGAAAACATAAAAAATTTAATCTACCATATTAATAGTATTATTTTAACTCTCCTGGTTGGCACAACTTTGAATTTAAAATTTACACAAATATATATACATATATATGCATCGATATTTGTATAAATATATATATTTATATATAATTTATAATTGTTTACTAATTAAAAAATAAAAAAATTAATCTACCATATTAACAATATTCTTTTAACTAAGAACTCACTTAGTTGGCACAACTTTGAACTTAAAAATATACACAAATATTTATATAAATATATATTTATATATAATTTATATTTATTTACTAATTAAAAAATAAAAAAATTTAATCTACCATATTAACAATATTTTTTTAACTCACTTAGTTGGCACACTTTTGAATTTAAAAATATACACATATATATACACAAATATTTATATACAATTTATAATTATTTAATAATTAAAAAATAAAAATTACTTTGTTAAAATAATTTAAATTAAAAAATTAAATGAAAAATGAAAATTTGAAAAAAAAGGTGGGAATGGTACATCCCACCCACCCTCTCCACCTCTACCTTGGGCAGCCACCATAGCTATCGCTTAGCCAGATCCAGCCAGGCAGCCATGGCCATTGCTGAGGCCAGATCTAGGCGACCTTGTGACCATGCCATGGCAGCCCAGCAAGCTGTTGGTAGGGGGGTAGGGGTGCGGGCTTTAAGGTGGGGGTAGGGGCATTTATAATGTATATATATACGTATGTATATATGAAAATCTATATTTAGATAAATGTATATATTTAGATATAAGTGTATATAAAAATATATATCATATATTTGGTATATGATAAATATCATAAATATATATCACATATATGTTATTATATATATCTATATGCATTTGTATGTATATATAAATACATATATTTAGATAAATGTATATATTTAGATATATGTGTATATATAAATATATATCATATACAAGATATATGATAAATATCATAAATATATATCATATATATTTTATTATATATGTATTTAGCATTTTTGTTATTTTTTTAATTAATCAAGTCACATCAACTGCCAATAAGGCAAAAATTCCAAATGGGCACACGTCCAGCAACCCACGTTAGCTTTTCCTACAACTTTCTTCAATTCCAGCAAAGAAAGGACTTAAAGTGATAATTTTTTGATACTTATAGGAATAAAATTGCAATTATACAATTTATAGGACCAAAAACCAAAATGGGGTAAAGTTGCAGGACGAAAATTACAATTTTGCCGATATGTGCATATATAGTTTTATTTTTATATGTTTTTCTTTGTATGTATTTATTTATTTTTTGTTATACTTATATTTCATATGACTTATTGTTTTTAATTTTTTATTTAATTTAATTTTTTTATGGGTAAATATCTAATTGTCTAGAAATTTTTAACTACAAAGATACCAAAACTCTCCAAAACAAATTTTTAGCTATTCTATTTATACTTATTCACATATGTATAATATACATATATATTAATTTATCAATAAAATTTAAATTGCTTTGATTTTTATCTATTTTTTCATTATGAATTAAACAATATTTAATATTTATAATATATATAATAAAATTGTTTATTCATATTTGTATACATATATAGTATATATACAATATATATAAATTTCAATAAAATTTAAAGAAGATTCATCATATATTTCTCATTTTATACATATATAAATTTATCATTATTTCTCATTTCTCATTATTACATATATTCTTATTTTATACATAAGTATAAATTTATTTAATAAATATGGATGGCAAGGCAGTTTTGTTTCCCTCCAAATTTGTATTACCCCCAAAATTTGGCCCATAAAAAATGTTAAGAATTATTTTTATTATTAGTTTCCCCCTCTAATAATAATGAATTCTCTTCATTTTTTTTGATTCCTCTAAATTTTAGCTCCTCTATTTTTTTTTGTATAAATAATTTATAGCAAACTTAATTTCTTTTATCTTAGATTACATGATGAATTGGCATATAATTTTTTAAATTATTAAATGACTTTCTATTATAGTTAAAATAGTTAAATAACGTATAATTTGAACTTATAAATTTTGGAGCTTAAGAATTTAATTTTTTATTATAATTCAATACAATATTCTTTTAGAAAAATTCTAAAAACTCCTTAAAATAAATAGTTAAAGGTTATTGCTGGCATCAAAATTTTACTGAGATAAATTATCATTTGATAGCCTAATTAAATTGGGTCTCAAATTAAAGTCCATAATAAATTTGGGTTTTATAAGATGGGCAATCCAAAATGAATTATAAAATTTTTATTTATTTGGATTAGCTAAATGGGCCAAAATAAATAAGGTTCATTAGTTAATTAAGCCCATCTCAAGTGGTGTCGGCCTAGGGGGAGACTCAAGTTTCAAGTCATCAAACCCTAATTTGTGTCTATAAAAAGGGGTGCTGGGGGGCAACCACATATTAAGAAATTTATCAAGAAACTTAAGCATCAAGCTCTCAAGTTTGAGCTTTTACCACGCGGAAGTGCTGCAATTACGAGAGTTCTACATCTTCTTCAAAAGAATTAAATTTTGAAGACCTTGATATCAAAACAAATACATGATTTCAAGGTGGTTCGTGATTTCATCCACAAATCTAGAAGGGAATTGCGCATCCAATTCAAGAACAAGCATCAAGCCACTGAATTAAATTCAAAGAAGAAGAATAAGAGGAATTAATCTTCCATTACAGAGATATTTGGAGAGATTGTAACCACTTTTTACTTTAAATTAAATATTAAATTTATCCATATTTTTCTTGTCTTGTAATTCTTTTTGTAGACATGAAACTTGTGTGAACAAATTTATGGCACGCCCAATAGGACAATCTCTGCCTCTTATCTCTTTCTCCTACATGAAAGTTCCAATTTTCATTTCCAAACTCTCCATGGCATCCGAGAAGAATCAAGTCGCCATTATGAATCAAATGAAAGTTATGGATATTATTGTCGTGTCTAGTTAATCCTCTATTGGGGGCAAGATTGTTGATATTATTCCATCAGATGGCTTGAACTCAGCAAGTCCTATAGAGATCAAGTCTAAATTATATTTTTTTGCCACATTGCCTGCAATGGTAACTGAAACAACCTTAGTGGATAAACAACTTGCTTAGATGGCACAAGCCATAGCTGATCTTCAAAAGATTATGGAAGATAAAGACCTCTAAATCACCCAACTGATGAACAAGCTAGAGCACTCAAATGTCAGAGAGTCTAGTCAAAATCATTCATTGTCCTCAAATTATGTTGAAAATGAGAAGCAAATAAATGAGGCGCCACCCAAGAAAGATTTAGTGCAGAAATCTAATCACTCTATGGCATCCGACATTGCACTGTCTATGTAACAACTGCAAGAGATGGTAACTAACACCATTAGAGTGCAGTATGATAGACCTTCGCAAAACTCACTTGTGTACTCAAAACCATATACTAAGCAGATCGATGCACTAAGGATACCAATAGGTTACCAGCCACCAAGCTCTAACGGTTTGGTGGAAAATGTAATCAAAAGCAACATATTGCCCACTTTGCGGAAACATGCAATAGTGCAAGAACTGATGGAGACCTCATCATAAAATAATTTGTCAGATACTCAAGGGAAATGCATTTGATTGGTATGTTGATCTAAAGCTTAAATTTGTTGATAGTTGGGCAGAAATAGAAAGATAATTTCTGAACCACTTATACAACACCCGTCTAATTGTGAGCATGATTAAGCTTACTAATGCAAAGCAGTGGAAGGATGAGCTGGTAGTTAACTACATGAACTGTTGATGTGCACTAAGCTTGAATTGTAAGGATGGGTTATTAGAAGTTTCAGCAATAGAGATGTACATTCAGGGGATGCATTGAGGGATTTTTTATATCCTCCAATGAATCAAGCTATGAAGTTTTAAGGAATTAGCCACTTGTGCTCATGACATAGAGTTGAACATTGTAAATCATAAACCTGCTTTTCTAGTGGATGATCAAAAGAAGAACAAAAAGGACTTCAAGAGAAATGAGAAGTCCACCAAAAATACTGTGAAAGAGTCCATGGTAGTTAAAACAGCTCCAATCAAGATTTTTGCAAGCAATAACAAAGGAGGAAAGCCTGATCAACATGCACCAACTAAAAGGCATTGATCTACGTTGAAAGAATTACAGGAAAATGAGTACCTATTCCCTGACTTAGATGTCCTATAGTTCTTTGATGAGTTATTGGCAACAAATATGATCAAGCTGCTCGAGCTAAAATGCCCTGATGAAGTTGGGAAGGTGAATGACCCAAATACTGTAAGTATCATCGTGTTGTTAGCCATCCTATAGAAAAATATTTTATGTTTAAAGAGAAAATTATGATGTTGGCCAAAGATGGAAAAATTATCCTTGATACCAAGGATGCTGCAGATGCAAATGTTGCTAGTATCACAGCTACTATAAATGCCACTTGCAACCAGAAGAATGTTTTTTCCCTACTTATGGGGGCATTGAGGATACTCCAATTCAAAAGTATAGATCCAATCATGTTTGAAGCTTTGTCCATTGATAAAAAGGAAAAGTCAGACATAAGTTCTATTTTTGAAACTAGAGATGATGGTGAATGAATTTTTGTGACACGTCGATAGAGGTAAATACAACGAATCCACCAACTTCATCCATCATTCTAGAAAAGACAACATCTCGATAAGCACCCTCAACTAAAGTTAGCGAGAGATATGAAATTTTCTCATGTTAAGCTGTGAACATCGAGAAAAAATTATTGGGATCTTATTATTCTAGGAGATTTGTTTCCTATGAGATTTTTTGGGCACAAGGTCAAAACGACATTTAATGTATATGGAGAAGTGGAGGGCCAGAATTTTGCTTCTTGTTGTGCAATTATTGCCTATACAAATGAAGATTTGTTGTTGAGAACAAAGCCCCATAACCGACTGCTCTTTGTTTCGGTATTTATGCAAGATCAAAAAATTAACTGCATATTTATTGACAGGGGATCAATGGTTAACACAATGCCAAAATCCACTATAAAATAATTGGGGATTACAGTTGAGGACTTATCTCACAGTCGCTTGACCATTCAAGGTTTCAACTAGAGAGGCCAGTGAGCCATTGGAATGATTTGCCTAGATCTTACTATTGAAGAATTAAAAGTGGATACTTTGTTTCATATCATTGATGCAAGGACTTCTTACAACTTATTGCTGGGAAGACCATGGCTTTATGAAAATGGAGTAGTTCTATCTACCTTTCATCAATACTTTAAATATTCAAAGAATGGTGAAATAATGAAGGTTAATGCATATATGAAACCATTCATTGAGGTAAAATCATACTTTGTAGATGCCAAATTATATATGGACTCGAGTTTAGTATAGAAAACATCGCCGTTAAAAGATCCAGGTAATTATCTTATCGAGAAAAAAGCATGTTGAACTAACAACTCCAGAGTTTGGTGATCAAAAGTCCAAGAGATCAACTACCGTTGAAATTTTGGCAAGTAAAGTCATTGAATCCAAAGGGACACCCAATTTGCCAATATTTTGGTACACCTTTTGATCGTAATGAAATGAAGGATAAGAGCAATCTAAAATGTACATTCCATCACTACACAATAAAAGAGAACAAATCAATGGGATAAGATCTGATGACTACAAAATTATAAGAAAGGAATTGATCATGCCCATTATCAGTCTGAACTCAAAGGCCTCAACTAGATTTTCTTCCAACGGGACTAAACATCAAAGTTTCATGGAATGTTTGATCTAAAAGCCTACAATCTCTTAGCTAAGTCTAGATATGACTTCTCCAACCTATCTGAGTTAGGGGAGTTGAAGCTGGAGTTGACTGGAGAAAAGATCCATGGCCTTAGCAATGCGTAACAAAATTATGAAGCCAAGGGTTTCATGTTGATCAACCAAGGATCAACTTGGGATATGCACCAAATGAGCCAGTTAGAATACGTGTGATAAAAAAAGATAAGTGCATCAGTGTCCAATATATTGTAGTTGACAAAGGTGGAAATGATGGAAGTTAGAAGTCGAGTGATTGTCGCATCTCTATGTTCAATTGATTGGGCACTCATACCAATTGTCCTTCTGTCTTTGATGGACTTGGTCAGAATCCATCAATTCATAAAAGCCCTATGGCAAGTCATCCACAAGGTTCGGTCTTCAATTGACTTGGAAGTTGTGCTATAGAAAAATTAAGAAAAAGAACTAATTGTGATGAGGCTGACAAGATGGAATTCAGAGTTGAAGGTTAGACCATCTGCTTATCTCAATTGAGTGAAGCTAAATCCTCAATCCTAATTATTAATACGGATAGATTGGTACAGGTGATGCAGCGTACCATTAGACATTAATATCTTTGATGACATGCTACACAAAAGAGTTGAATGCTATGTTGATGATTTGGTTGTTAAAAGTAAGAAAAGAAGTGATCACGTGACAGATCTTTGGGTAGTATTTGATCAATTGTGAAAATATAACTTGAAGATGAATCCTCTCAAATGTGCATTTGGCATTACATTAGGCATGTTTCTTAGCTTTATAGTCCATCATAGAGATATTGAGGTTGATCCCATAAAGATAGATGCCATTCAAAAGTTTCCTGCACCGAGGAACTTAAAGGAACTGCGGAGCTTGCAAGGTAGTCTTGCATTCATAAGAAGATTCATATCAAACGTTGCTGGAAGGTGCCAATCATTCAATCATCTTATGAAGAAAGACACCCTTTTTAGATAGGATAAAGGATGTCAAAATGCTTTTGAAAGCATTAAAAGGTACCTCTTAAATTTGTTGGTGTCGAGAGCTTCGGTACCTGGAAGGCTACTTATATTGTATATTGCAACACAAGATGGGTTGATTGGCGCCTTTATAGCTTAGGAAAATGAAGAAGGTAAAGAAAAGATACTTTACTACCTAAGCAGATCCTTCATTGGAAATGAATTGAAATATTCCCTTATTGAAAAGATCTACTTAGCATTATTCTATGCCATTAAGAAGTTGAAGTACTATTTTGAGGCATATTTCATATGACTCATCTCTTGTGCTGATCCAGTCACGTTTGTTATGTTAAGACCCATGCTCTCTAGGAGATTGACAAAATGTTCTATTATATTCAACCAGTACAAGATCAACTATGTACCACAAAAGGTTGTTAAAGGGCAAGCTTTTGCAAATTTCCTGGCTAATCATCCTATCCCTGCAAAATAGGAGTTATTTGAGACTTCCCTAATGAAGATGTTCTCTATGTTGAAGTTCTCTCAGCATAGATGATGTTTTTTGATGGAGCAACTATATCTAATAGATCAGGGGCAGGGATTATCTTTGCGTCACCATAAAAGCAAGTTTTAACATATTCATTGTACAAAGCAGGTTGTGCTTTAACAATGTTGCTGAGTACAAAGCTTTGATCATTGGACTTCAGATGGCCTTAGAAATAGAGATCATGGAATCAAGGTCTATGGCGACTTAAAGCTAATCATCAATAAGCTTTTGAAAGAATATAAAGTCAAGAAAACGGATCTCATGCCTTTCTTTCAGTAGGCCTTAGACTTATTGACAAAACTTGAGAGTGCCAGTTTAAACCATGTGCTGAGAAAGAAGAATAGGATGGCTGATGTATTGGCTAACTTGGCAACTGGTTTTGCTCTGTTTGATGAAGAAATAAAAAATGTCACTGTATACAATGGGTGGATTGTGCCATCTCCCGCTGAACCTAGTCATGAAGATTCAAATGCCATATCAGTATTGATTAGTGACAATCAGGATTAGAGAAGTCCATTTATTGATTACTTAAAACATGAAAAGTTGCTGAATGATTCTCATTATAAGATGAAAGTATGAAGGAGGTCATCTTGTTTTATTACATACCAACATTGCTTAAGTGGCAAAGAAGTAAAGAAAGCCATGATTGAAGCATATTTTGGGGTCTACGGTGCTCACCAGTCTAGTCTTAAGCTCCATTTTCAAATCAGAAGGATGGATTACTATTGGCCAACGATGGTGAAAAAGTTTTTTGAATTTGCGAAGAGTTGTGAAGTTTGCCAACTACATGCAAATTTTGTACACCAGTCTCTAGAGCCTTTATATCTTACTGTTTCTTTATGGTTGTTTGATGATTGGGATCTCGATGTTGTAGGGCTTATTCTCTGAAGTCATCTATTGGTCATACGTATATATTGGTAGTTACTGGTTATTTCTCCAAATAAGCAGAGGCAGTTTTTATTAAAGAGGTAAAGAAAGAGAAAATAGTTAAGTTCATCTATATGAACTTTATTTTTTGATATGGGGTGCCTCACTACACCATTATTGACAATGGCAAGCCATTCTATAAAAAGTTGATGGATATATTATGCGTACAGTTTGGTTTCAAGTAGCATAACTCCTCAATGTACAATGCAATGGCAAATGGTTTGGCTGAAGCATTTAATAAGATACTGTGCAACCTTCTGAAAAAGGTATTGTCAAAGTCAAAAAGGTATTGGCACGAGAAAGTTGGAGAAGCACTATAGGCATATAGAACGACACATCGAACTGCTACTTAAGCTACTTCATATTCTTTAGTGTACGGAGTTGAAGCTATTCTCCTCTTTGAAAGTTAGATACTTCACTTTATATTACAATTCAAGAAGAACTTACCACCAAGGATAATGTTTATCTTAGACTTGAGGAATTGGAAGTATTAGATGAGAAAAGGTTTAAAGCTCAATAGCAACTTGAGTGTTACCAGGCTCGCATGGTGAGAGCATTCAACAAAAATATCTGCCCTCGATCATTTCAAGTTAGGGACCTAGTCTTGGCAATGCAGAGGTCGATTACCATCACTTAGTGTATGGGAAATAGGTAGTGGGATGACCTTTATGTGATGAACAAAGCTTATACAAATAGTGCATATAAGTTAGTGGATAAAGATAGATTGCACATTGGCCACATACATGGCAAGTTTTTGAAGCACTATTATCCATGAAGAAGTATGCTCTTCAATGCATGAGCCTAAACTGCATGTTGCTCCTCGACATACGAGCCTAAACTGCATATTGCTTTTGACCCGCATGAGTATAAATTGTGTACAGTACCCACCAATGGTAGTGTATATGGATAAACTGCTAACCTACTCCACTGAAAGTATTTTGTGTGGTTAAAATATAGAAATACTTCACCTCATCTAAGATGGCTAAGCTACGGATACTCCTGGCCCGCATGAGTATAAATTATATACGCCCCCTTCGAAATAAAAATTCTTTGAACTACATGATGACTTGATCCCCTTGATGGGGTATGTAGGCAGCTTGGAATTTATTTTCTAAGTTCAGTCTCATCTTTAAACAAGTTTGATTTGTCTAAAAGATAGCTAATTTGTTTGTAAGTTTGAGCTAGTCTATAATTATTCAATCATTGAAAGCATGTGGTTGATCTTAGTTTAGTTGGTGTTGATGAGAAAAGTGTAGAAAATAGAGTATAAAAAACAAGGGAGAAGAAATGAAGCAAAATATTGATGAAAAAAAAAAGAGCTTTTATTGCATATGAATATTCTTTTACATCAATTGATAAAAACGAATGCTAGGAAGCTAAATGCTCAAGCAAACAAATCAAAGGTGGCTAAATCATGGCAAGGTTCTTCAAGTAATGCCTCTATTCTCTTCAAAGCTTCAACTTCTTTGTTAGTAAAAAATGTAGTGCTCTCAAGCTTCAAAACTTTTTCCCTCTTGATTGTTACTTCTTTTTGAATGGTAGAGAGGTTTTCTTCTACCGTATGGAGTGATAAGCTTATAAACGCTTCCTTGTTGTTCAATTCAGCAAGTTGCATCTTCAGTTCTTGCTGCTTGTTAATTCAAAGAAGTTATGCTTTTAAAGTTTTTACCTCCTCAACTCGACCAGTCTTTGTTGTCTCAACCTTAGAAAGATCTTGTTGTGCAAGAAGAAGTGTTTTCTCATGAGCCTCTTATGTTTATCTTTGGATGGAGTTTGACTTGACTTTGGTGTAGTTGGAAGCGTCCTCAAAGAAAGACTTTAGATTACTCTCCAAAGATGATGTATCTCTTATATATGTCCTCATTTCTATAATTAGATCATCAATTGTAGGCTTTACCTCTGAAAACTGCTCAAATAGAGTCTTCATAATTTTTTGGCATATTTGTTCCCATTAAATTTGATTAGTATCTGCTCAGCTTTAGTTTTTATAACTTGAGGACAAAATTCAAAAATATTAGGATGTGGAAGCAGGTAGGATGAAGCGTCAAGTGTCTTCTTGGGTTTCTTTGGCACATTTTCCTCAACATGCAACTTTTCTACAACAAAAATAGGCAATATCATTTAGATACTTGTGGAAGGTTTCAATTTTACAAAAAGAGATAATTAATGCATTGTTACCAGAGGGATAGGAAGTAATGTCTCCTCCGCATAAGTCAAAAGGATTGACCTCATTTATTGAACCCATGCTACCTTCAAGAGCAATAGGAATTTCTTTTTCAAGGCCTGCAAGTTGCAAGGAAAATAAAGAAAACATAAGATGGGTGAAGGAGAACAATAATGTAACCAAATAAAATTATGATAATGATATTGAGTGTGTGTACATATTCTGCTAATTCTTCTAAAGGCAATGAAGAACTTGGAGCATCTGCAAAAAATGTTGAATTCATACTAATATTGTCTAAGTCAAGAACTTTTGATCTCTTTTTAAACTGGTATTGGTTGCTAGATTCATTACTAAAGAGTAACAAAGCAGAAATCACTTCATTTCCTTCAGTTGGACTAACTATAGGGACAAACTTAGGAGTCGAGTCCACATGAAGAGTCTGCCATTTCTTAGAAGGCATTTCTACTAATTCCATGCCAACAACTGAATGTTGATGAGATGGAGCAACTTCGATATCCTTGGAACCTTGCTTTAAAGCCCTTTGGGATCCTTTAGGATTCATGTATGTGGGTTGATTGAGTTTGAGAATAATGTTTTTATTTTTTCTTGAATAAGCTTTCCAATGTTCAACCTACCAATCAGCATATTCCTTTGTAACCAAAGGTGATGAGAAGGTATTTCTTGGTACAATTAGCTTGGAAGATGTGCCTAACAAAGTGCAAGACTACCAAAGTCGAACAAGTTCAACCAACTCACATTTAAGAATTTCCCTCTTTAGGTGGTTAGGAATATCTTGACAGAAACCATGTTGCCAGTCGAATCGATGAGGACTATAAGCTTCTACAATGCATATTACCCCACTCCAGAATGTCAAGTAGCTAGACCATAGAGCCACGAAAGATCTTTGTAGGTATTAGATATGCCCAGCATCATCTGTCACTGAGGCTTGCCCTTTGTGCACAGGTTTTAAAGCTTTGAGGGATTAATGTTATGGAATAATTCGTGTGCCTCAATAAGTTTAAAGTGTTTGGCCATATTCTCTCTTGCATAATTTATAATTTGAGCTCCAATTGATTCAAGTTTAGATGGAAAATGTGTTTGAAGATAACGCCTAATCCAGCTATACACATAATAAATAGGAAAGACGGCGGTGTACTCATTCAAACTCTTTGAAGTAGATGTCTCTCTCAAACCATGGTAAATGCTTGCTAATATAGGAACTGCTAGAGAAAAATAATTGCCATGAGCTATTTTACTTGAAACTTTGAAAATAGAAGCACGTACCTTATCAACTTTACAATATGGTAAAGCAAAGATGCATAACCAATATGAAAGGAAAGCAGCTAAATAAGTTTCATCCTTGATATCTTCTTCAATCTTGAGCATTAAAAAGGGCTCATCATACTCCTTGGTGCGTGATAAAAGAGATACATTGATGTCCCCATATGGATTGTGAAATAGTGTTAGCTTGACAAGTCTCTTTCTGGATGACCTTGGGCGATTGTGTATATCTAGTCAAGCCTCTAAACAAAAACCTAATCCAGTTAGAAATAGATACACCATTGGATTCATTCGGAAGCACATGGTATGCTATGAATAGATACCTACAGATTCACAGCAAAGATGATTGGTAGGCATTGGCATCAGTAGCTTCTTGGTAGATGGAACAACTTCATCATAAAAATCTCTATGTATTGGCAATTAGAAAAGTCCACAAAGATCCCATAGAGAGATCGACAACTCTCCAATGGCAGTGTGCAACATGTTTGTAGAAGGGCACCATAGCTCGAGGAATGCTTGGAGGATATTCTTATTGCAAACATACATGGAAAAGGAGGCATAAACAGCTGCATAAATCTTGGATAGATGAAGGGTGTCTGCATGATAGCCCAGCACATCCTCTGCCCACTCTCAATAGCCAGTATGAAAAGATACCTCACCAAACTTGGATGCTGGAATTCTCCACGACCCTCTGTTGATGCTAAGATGGTGGTTTGGAAATAAGAGTTTTGGATGCATGGTTTCAATGTCATGAAGTGATGATATCAATAGCAAGACCTTGGAATGAGTAGCATTACCAAAATGCTGATCAATTGTCTACTTGGTTGTCTCCTCAGACCATTCAACAACATGCATGGGGTGGTTTGATCGAACCTTAGAAGGTTGAGCATCCACGATCGCTTCATACACACGCAAAGTAGTGCTTTTGGCTACTGGGGAAGTCTTTGTCACCCTGAATCACAATGTATGGGGTTGGCTCATTACAATCCTTAATATTGATCTTCATGGCTTTAATAAAATTTAAATGTAAAACAAGTTATTAGATGAAGAAAGGATATGAAGAAGAAGAAAGGCTGATAGCATACAACAAATGACATCACATTGCATGATGAAATAGTAGGTGTGTCAATATATCAACCATGTGGTGTGCATGAACTTGAAGAACACTGATACGCAATATAAGAGAAGATTCTTACCTGTTCTTGACAATGAAACAAAGAACAACAACAAACCAACAACTCCTATTTAGTTTAGCAAGATTATGTGCCAGAAACTAAAGCCATGGAAAACCGTATGCACCTCTCCTCAGCCTCTGTTTTCCCTAAGCTTTCTTGATAAATGAAAGCTTCAAGAATTGCAAATTTATAGGTGCTACTGCCAGACTAAAGTAGGTAATTTTCCTTCCCATTGAAAGCTTGGAGAAGGAGAGATAAAAGAATAGAGATTCAATCATAAACTTCAATGACTGAACACAATTGAGATTTATTTCTAAAACTAAAGACAAATTACGCATCAGGCATGGAAAGATTAGTATTTGGTTGCATGGAAAATTCTGTATCTGACTTTTGGTTTTTGAAAGAAGTTTCTTAAAATTTTTGTTAGTTAATGAAAGAAATTTCCATAAGTTATGCAAGGAAAGTATTGACTACCCCTATTTGTTGTGTTTCTACTATTGTCTGCTGTGATTTATTTGGCAAATTTATGAAGAAGGCTAAGCAGTATTCTTTATTGCTCAGTTGGCAAAACAAGTGGGACCGAGCATTAAAAAAAGAGTATGAAACTAGAGAAGTGCTTTGCTATGTATTTCTACTGTTGTGAAGACAACTTATTGCATTGAAGGAAAGTGAGTACTTCAATCAAAGCATGGTATACATGTGGGCCATGGCTTCAAAGGAAAAGATGACAACATAACGGGTTTCTATTTGAAGTTACAATTTCCAAAGGAAGGATCTAATTATCCCAAGAATTACAAGCCACGCGGGTCCACAAGCCACCATCACATGCAGTTCCTATTTGTCTTCTTATTCGCAAGGGAAAGTGTCCAATTTTTTCTCTTTTGTTGAAAGTTAAGTTGGGCTGCCTATATTAAAGGAATGGGAGAGAGATTTTGTTTGGTAAAATGATACATGGAAGAGCAAGTCGTCAAAAGTCCATAAATGACAGAAGTTTGTGCTTTTGAATTAGAGTTTGATTTTTTAATTTTTTTCATTCTATTAAGGAAGTCATTGAGTTTATGGGCTTTTCAAATTATGGTCCATTCAATTTATATAATGAAGAATACTTCAAATCTCGTCTCTCACTTGGTATGTCGTTCGCCGAATTTTGAAGTTGGCGCATTTGTTGGCATCAAATTTTATTGGAATAAATTACTATTTGATAGCCTAATTAAATTGGCTATTAAATTGGATCTCAAATTAAAGTTCATAATAAATTTGGGGTTTATAAAATGGGCTAATTCAAAATGAATTTTAATATTTTTATTTATTTTGAATTAGCTAAATGGGCCAAAATAATTAAGGCCCATTAATTAATTAATCTAATCTCAAGTGGTGTTCAGGTCGAAGGGGAGACTCAAGTTTTAAGTCATCAAACTTTAATTTGTGCTTATAAAAAGGGGTGCTGGGAAGCATACCACACATATAGAAATTCATCAAGAAACACAAGCATCAAGCTCTCAAGTCTGAGCTTTTGCCATGAAGAAGTGCTGCAATCACGAGAGTTCTAAATCTTCTTCAAAAGTATTAAATTTTAAACACATTGATATCAAAACAAATATTTGATTTCAAGGTGGTTCATGATTGCATCCACAAATCTAGGAGGAAATTATGTATCTGATTCAAAAACAAGCGTCAAGCCCTTGAATCAAATTCAAAGGAGAAGAATAAGAGGAATTAGTCTTCCATTACATAGATCATTCTAGAGATTGTAACAATTTTTTACTTTAAATTAAATATTAGATTTGTCCATATTTTTCTTGTCTTGTAATTCTTTTTGTAGACATGAAATTTGTGTGAATAGTTACCTACCTGAATAGCAAAAGAAAATAAAGAAATCTAGTTTATCAAAATACTTAATGAAAAGAAAATGGTTCTTGAAGTTAGGCATGTTAATATTACATTTCCTTTTTTAATTGTTGTATTGGCTAGTTAAATTTTTTTATAACTTATAGATATTTATATGTTAATTGTGTGTATGTTTTACTATATAAATTACTAAAATGATGATAACTTTTGTGGTCTAATATAGTATAAAAAAAGTATTTACTTAAAGTATATTATTAAATGTAATGATTATTAACTTTCATGGACTTGAACAAGTTGTTCTTAAGAATTAATTGGTTTACATATTATATTTCCTTCAAAAAATAAGTTTCCTTCCAAAAATGAATTCTCCTATTATTTTTTTATTCCCTCCAAATATTTGCTTCTCCCTCCATTTTGTGTATAAATAGTATATACAAAAATTATTCTTTTATGTTGTATTATAAGATGAATTATGACGTATTATTATGGGGGTTAAAAATTTAATTCTATTCTTTGTTATTATTTATTAGGGCACTATTTTTTAACAAAAAGATTTTAGTAAAATTGTTTATAAATTCTAAAAACTTTAGTCTTTATGTCTAATTAATTTCATTTTAAAAATTAAAATATTCTATACTAATAATATATTGATGTGGACAATTTGAACATGCATTTATTGAAAATTTTCTACGCCTAATTTGTGCAAATTGTTTTGAAATTGATCAACTTGTATAACTCTAATATAGTTGAAAATTTTGAAATTAGTTTGAAATACTCATGACATTATAATATAAACTTAGTAATATAGTTATAAGTTTAATAAAATTACTTTTTATCCCTGTATATTTAATTATATATTTGAAGAATTGATAGCATCCTTAACAAATTTGTAGACATCGGTTGAAAATTTATATTAAAACTCAAAAATATCCTTCAAAAGC
>JACGDI010003137.1:1465787-1543505 GCA_014898725.1 Jacaranda copaia
TTACTTAGAATAAATTTAAATAATTTTATTAATTATTTTTGTGAATATTAAATAATATTTTAATTGAAGTTGAATTAAAAAAATAAAAAATTTAAAACCTTCAACCTATCTAAAGTAATTTAATCAAATTTAATTAAACATATTTAATAATTATAAAATAAAAATAAAAATCAAATCCATCTCTTAATTAAATATGATTTGTTTTTAAATTATATCTCAATAATATTAAAAAATAATCATATCTAAAATAATTTAATTAGATTAAATTGAATATATTTATTAAATATAAAAAAATTTACTAACTAAAATAAATAATTTAAAATAAAAATAAGATCTAAAATTACTATATATATATATTAACTTAATTTTTAAATTACAAATACAATTAGAAATAACAACATAAAATAAAAATATCACCAAAAATGGTGAAGTAATTAGTAAAATTAAATATTACTTCAAAAAATGATCAAGTAAAATTAAATTTAAAAATTTAAAATTTAATATTTAAAAGCGTGAAACATATAAATATATCTCATATACATGATGTTATGAACAATAAATTTTAAGATTATTTAACAAGAAGTTAGAAAAAAGAAAAAAGAAAAATCATTCCAAACATAAAAGTCCATAAATATTATTTTATACTTTATTAAAAAGAAGAAAATATTTTGCAATAAAAAATCAACATATAGTTGCATTAAAAAATAAAATAGATGAGATTAATATAGAATACAAGATTGATTAGAAAAAAACTTAAAATTATAATACTTTAAAATTAATTTATTTTAGTTCACTATTTGATACTCTTATTTTATTTATTCAAATGATAATTATTATTTTATTTTATTTTTTAAAAAATAATATTTGCTTGATAACATGTGAAATTGCTTGAGAACTCTATATGGAAGAGAAGAATAAGTAATTGAGTAGACGCAAATATTAACCTTTGGAGGATGCAGTCTACATGGTTAGATACTTGCTTGTGGGTGGTGTTGGTGCGGGATTAAGCCCTACTGCTAGCAGTTTGGTAGGAATTTTGCTTACATTGTGGGTGGGCTGGTGGATGTTGGGCTAAGGTGGGCTAGTGGGCATTTTGCTACCAGCTTTCGAGTAGGCAAACACTGATGGGCTTGCAGGCGCTGGGCACTAATGGGTAGGCTGGCAGCTTGGGGTGGGGTGGGCTGGTGGGTTGGAGTCTTACCAGTGGGCACTGGTGGGTTGAGGGCCTTGCAGGCGGGTGTTGGGACAGGCCGAGCCCAGAGTTTAGTAGCTCAACATGCGAAGGCCCGATATCAAATGGCCCATCTATATGCAATAGTGACTCATACGCAACATCCCAAATAAGAGCCCCCCATACATTTCATAACAAAATTTTTAGTTATCTATTCCATTAGTAATGAAATGCCTTTGTTTGAATTAAAATATTATTAACTAGTTGTAACCAAATATTTTGTTACATAAATAATTATTAACTGTACTTAATTAATTAAATAACATTATTATATTATGCGTTGGTAATGAAAAAATAAAATGCAACAAAATTGTCAATATTTTAGTAACTAAATATTTCGTTATTCTATAAAATCTATTATAACTAATACACCTTTTTGGTACTAATATCATATTTTTGGAAACAATACATTTTGTTGCCATATGGGCATCATTCATAACGAACTATAAATTTCATTACAATGACTTTTTGCAACAGAGCTTAGAGTACTAAACTTCAGTAACAAAATATCTGTTACTAATATTTTGGGTAATGAATTTCAATGTTATGGTAATGAAATTTTTCATTACTAAAAGTGTAATTTATTGTAGTAAAAATAAGGAAGAAAATTAGCTTGGGTTAGTTATCATTCCTTTTATAGAATGTACAGAATTGTCCTATGCATCTATGTTCCACCAAAAGTTAGATTACAAGAAAGGGATCATAATTACCCCAAGCAAACTTAGGTTCTAAGAATAGAATTATCCTATTAAGGATATATGATTTGTCACTTTAGGTTGCCTTACTGAGGTAAAATCACTCTTGTGGGCTAATGAAATTTCCTAGAAAAATATGGGTTATAATTTTTTATCTAAGTATAAACATCCGAATCAAAATAGCAAGAGGAATAAAATTATATATCCAAATTGCGAATAAGAAGTTCTATTTGGAATTAAGACATTACGAAGCACTTGATTCCTTGAGAGGAAATAGAATTTGATCATACCAAAGTTGAGGCCACAGTAGCTAAAGAAGATTAAAGAATGTGTTAGGAATAAAAGTTTCTTAGGCTTTGAAAAATCGTGTCAAATATGGTCTTCCTAAGGTTTATAGATCTACTGATTAAAATAATTAAGAAGAGATACATTAATTTTGGTACTCGTTTTACCCTTCTTTGGGAAACCTAAGAAAATATCAAATATGTCCATGCCTTGAAATGAATATGACGTCATGTGGAAATGATCTCACATACCTTGGAAGGACTTAAGGCATTGGAATAGATGATCTGGCTTGACATGAGATATGAAAGGCAACTCCAAACACATGATGAAATGTGAAATAAACAAGTGGAAGTGAGTAAATGAAGAAACTCACAATAGTAATTCCAATGAGGAGAGTTACCACTTTTCTATGACATAATAAGAGTCACATGATATTGGAGAAAGGAATATGTGGAACCAATTAGATTAAAGGAAATAGGAATCTGTAACAAATTATCCTTGAAAATAGTAAGATGGTGAGTGATGACACTATAAGACCTTTCATATTTCAAATTGAAATCTAGGGACCAATTCTCTTGGGGGGGAGGGAGGGAGGGAGTAGCAACGCCCCAGATTTTAGGTTGTAAATTTAAAGTTATTGTTTCAACAAAAATAATAAGAATTCACTAAATTGAGTTCAATTAATTTTAATTTTAGAATTGAATCGAAGCTCATGAGAAATTATTAATAGATGAGGGATTTAATTAGGAAAAAGAGAAGGACTTGATTATTTAAAATTATATAATTTAGGGGGCCAATGTGAGTGAATAAAAAGTTTGAGGACTTCAGAATCATTAAATTTGAACCCAACTGCCAAGAAACAAAAATGTTAGGGGCCAATGTTTAAGAATTAAAAGTTGAAGGGTTAAATTGAAACTTGGGGACCAAAGAGTAAGGTGGTTAAGAGTTTTGGGGCTAATGTGAAGTCGGCCAAAACTTTTGGGGTTCACTCTGAATAAGCAAACAATATTTATTAGATATAAGATTAAGGATGAAATTATGTTTAATTCTCAAAATTGACCTAACCTTACCTCACTGGCGAATTGTCAAAAAACAACTATAAAGCTTGAAACTAATGCCATAGGTAGCTTTCTCTAGTTGAGAGGAGCACAAACTACAACCACAACAATATTGACCAAAAACATTGAAGGATATTACCAAAAAAAGAAGATCGACGGTGGGCGACAATAGGTTTGGAGGTTCCACCACTTTTGGTGGTAGAATGTGGTTGGGTTTAGGTGGGCCTTGGTTGTTAGCTCATGGGAAAGGAGATGGTGGTGTCAATTTGAGGTTTCAATGGCGGCAATAGAGAAATTGAAGTAGGTAGCGTATGGTGCCGGGTTAGGGTTCCGCGATGATTTTTTGAGCAATTGGCCTGCCAAATGGTGACTGATCAAGAAATTGATTGGGATATTTTATTCCTAGCATTGAGACATACCTAGTGATGGTGGTTGCCTTTACCTTTGATGACAACGCATGTGGCGATCTATGGTAAGTTCGAACAAAATTAAGTTCTAGACTTGTTTAGGCTATTCCTGGTGAAATTAGATCTTGATTCAATCTAATTGGGTAAATTGCATATCGAGTATTAATTCAATTGATTTTTATGATTCTAATTAAATATTTATTAAATTAAGATTATTTGAATATAAATTGAATCAAAATTGACTTAAAATTTTGTCTTTAGGCTTTATAATATAAAATGTTGTGAATGAAATCTAGTTAAGCTTAATCCCAAGATTAAGTCATATAAATATTAGAACTAAAATAGATTATCCAACTTGGAGCTGATAGGCTCGTGCCTAACTAATTTAGGAATTTAGACCCTCATCATGTACAGTAAAATAAGTGAAGTAATGAATGAAGTTTGTTGGGGATAGCTACTCGAGAATTACATCTAGTAATCTATAATTGAACTACCTAGAAACCTTAGAATAAGACAATCAAGTATATCACAAAGCTATGCTTATGAAATAAGATAAAGTAAAATATTTATAAAGGGGGTAGGGTAATTTGAGGATGGAGCTAGCTTGAGCGTGTAAGGATATCGAGACGTTCAGAACATTAAGACAATAAAATGGGATTGATTGGGCTCAAGTAAGTAAAGTTTTGTAATCCTAAAAGTATCAAGTATTTGAAGACTAAATCAGACCACAATGATATGGGTCGTATCGGTAATCCATTCATCAACTAATCAGTTAAGGATTACCATATTTAATTGTCTTAAACATTTAGATATGAAACCAATATTATCATAATTGTGTTAGAATAACCTTAAGTTTAGGTGTAGTATAAGGATTCAAGTTATAAAGCAAAAATAGCTAACTAAAAATTTGACCACATTTCATCTAAGGATCTAATCATGCTATTAAGATGGATTTAGAGTAGAATAATACTTTGATCGCTTAAATCTAAGGAAGAAATTGATGAGAATGTTGAACTCTTCAAGATTATCATAATCTAGTACAACAAAGAACTAGCCACAATTGCCCAAGTGAATCACCTCTGATTGAGCTGAAATTTGGTCAAAAAATCCTCAACACCTTTGAGGATCTCCAATAAGATATTTAGCAAAAATAGGAATAAAAAAGGTCACCAAAAATGCCTCCAAACGTTTTGTACTGGAGTGGATCTATCAAAAGCAAAGCTCCCCAATCGTGAAGCTTCTAATGTGATGATCCACACACCCAAGGAAAGCTTCAACCAGCCTCTATTCATCTAGAACACCAAAGAATGAAGAAGAGATGAAGGCCAAAACATGGAGGGAAGGTGACGAAAATGTGTAAAACTTCAACATATGAGTGGATCACACTTTTAGAGAGAAAAAGTGAATCCAGCATTTTGTTTCTTAGGCAATGTGGTTGGCTAGGGAGGTGTGATGCAAGCTGGCATCACACCTCCCATGAGGTGGGGTGCCAACTAAGCAAGCCACTTGCATTTGAAACGTGAATTTCACTTACATTTGAATTTCATTTGAAATCTTCATTTCATCTTATGAAATATCATCCAAATAACTTCTAAATTGACCTCAAATGAATTTATTTTTTTTAATTTCCCTCAAAAATTAATTTCTCACATTAATTAAATTAACTCTTTAATTTAATTAATTGGTTTTGACTTAACTCCTTAAGTCAACTAACTTAACTTTTTAAGTTAGAAGGTCTTAACTTAACTCCTTAAGTTAACTTGACTAATTAATTGTCATATGGTACCAATTAAATTAGCTCCTTAATTTAATTGATTTAATTTAACTCCTTGAATTATTTTGATCAATTTAACAATTAAATCAACCAGGCTAAAATAACTAAAAATTAGCCTACTATTTGCCTCCATAAAATCGATCATGAAGAATTTTCTAACTCTTAGAAAATTCCCTTTGTCAAATAGAACTTTCTTTAGGTTGTTGTGTGTGACCCATTTGATTCTCCCATTTATTGGACATGGACTCACAACTCTTATGATATTTTGAATATTAAAATATTTGCATTAGTTTAAACTCCTTTAAACTAATAATTCAATTCAATTAATCTCCATTAATTGAAGAATTCCCAATCTCCATGGTCGGTGTCCAGCCTCAAGCCCATGGAGCCCACTAATTGATTGAAATGAATATGTTATTGGTGAACCCTTCTAGTTGTATGCTTGCCATGCAAATACGGTCCTTTTGTCTCCTGTTTCCTAAAAGAGGTCAAGGGAAAGATATTTGTTGCCTCTCTAATTACCTTGATAACTATATTTCTATTCCCAATGTTCAATTATGATCTATGACCTCATCTTTAGAAAACTCATATTTCAAATTGTCATATTATCTTGTGTAAGAACGTCTTGTAGTCAATCATTATAGAATATATAGGAGATGCACTTATCCTTCACAACAAGGAGGAGATGGATCTCATCTTAGATATCACAAACTTCCATGTCTAAGTATGTTATATCTAGTCTCAACTCGGATGACCTGTAAAGTGATCAAGAAAGAGTCAAAGCGTGCAAACCTATACACAAGGTTACCATAGATCCTTAAGTTTAAGGACTAATTATACGCACTAGCATAAGCTGAAGCACTTGCCATTATTGACTCGCCACTATAGCTATTTAATGAAATCTCTGGGCTTTAGTGAACTTATTCTCTAACAAGCACCCACTAATATACATCTATGTTTAACATGGATTACTCATGAAATGAAATAATATCTTACTCCTTGGATTTATGTATCATTAGTGCAACTTTATCCGAATCGTATATGCCCTATCTCATAAGATTCTTTGACTTGGAATATTTTAAGATCATAATCGTGTAAGACTTATTTCATGATCACTAGCTTGTGCGTGACCAAGTCTCGTAGTTTTATGTGATCTAAGTATTTCAACAAAATGCTAATGAGGTAAAACAAGCATAAGACAAAGATGGCATTGATCATGAATATCATTCAATCAAGATTGTCTAACAAGTGAAATAGTTTATTAGCCAATCTAATTGGTTGCGGGCGCTATGCCAACAATCTTCCACTTATTCTAAAGCTAATTCCCTATAGTTTTATGACCCATTTCTTCAAGATGTCTTTCATATACCTTTTGCATTTGAGGTTTAGTTAATAAATTTGCTATATTCTTTTCTGAGGCTACCTTCTCCACTTGGATTTTGTATCTGTCAACTTTCTCATGGATCAAATGATATTGCCTAAAAATGTGCTTACATCACTAATGAGATCTTAGTGCTTTTTCTTGCACAACCACTCCATTTTTGTCACAAAAAATAGCTATAGGCTTAGCAATGTTGGGCACTATATCCAATTTTTTGATTTTTCATTAAAACATCTTCTTTTGTAGCTTCTGAAGCTGCAATATGTTCCGCCTCTATGGTAGAATCAACTGTGATGTCTTATTTGGAACTCTTTCAACTCACAGCATAGCCACTGAGGTAAAATATAAATCAAGAAGTGGATATTTGGTCATCTATATCGAAATAAAACTAGATTCCTAAAGCCCCTTAAGTTTCTATTTTCCATTATCGTATATCAAGAACAAATTCTTAGTCCTACTCAAGTACTTAAGAATTGCTTTAATAGCTTTTGAGTGACATTCACTAAGGTCATATTGAAAGTGGCTCATAATGCTTAGAGTATGTGCTACATTCAACCTTGTACATTAAACGGCATACACTATGCTTCCTATAGCAAACGTATAAGATATGTGGGACATTCTATATCTTTTGTTGTCAATCTTAGGGGCCATGGACTTGGAGAGAGAAAGATGGTATCCTATAGGGATGAATCCTTTCTTAGATTCTTTTATATTAAACCTCTTTAGTATTTTATCAATGTGTAAGGTTTGGGAAAGCCCCAACATTCTCCTAAATCTATCTCTATAGATATGTATTTTCAATACGTAGGATGCTTATCCTGAATCCTTCATAGAGAATTAAGTAGATAACCATACTTTAGTATACTTTAACATTTCTCTTTCATTCTTAATGAGAAGAATGTCATCAACATAAAGCACAATAAACTATATATTACTCCCACTAGCCTTCTTATACACACAAAGTTCATACATATTTTTTATGAAGCCAAATGATTTGACTATCTTGCCAAAATAGATGTTCCAACTTCAGGACACCTATTTGAGTCCATAAATGGATCTCTTGAGTTTGCAACTTTTTGCTCACTCCTTTGGGATGTAAAATCTTGTGGTTGCACCATGTATATTTCTTATTCAATATTTTCATTGAGAAACGATTCACATCCATTTGCTATATCTCATAGTCATAATATGTGTCTATGGAAAGTAAAATCCTAATGGACTTAGTTATAGCAACAAGTGAAAAGATTTTCTCAAAATTAATACCGGGTCTTTGAGTGTACTCCTTTGCTACTAGTAACGCCTTAAAGGTCATAACCTCTCCATCGTCTTCTAGCTTTCACTTATAGATCTACTTGCAGTCAATGGGTACTACATATATTCTCCGATGGATCTAGCAAAGTCCATACTTTGTTAAAATACATGGAGTCCATTTTGAATTTCATGGCATCTAGCTAATGTACCAAATCTATGTCAAACATAGCTTTCTCATAGGTCTTCAAATTACTATTCAATTAGCCCATCTCATGAAGGAATTCGAACTTTTTGGGTTGCTTCTTGATTTGGTCCGATCTTCTTAGAGGTTTTGTGCAAAGCTTTTGATGTTTCTTGTTTCTACTGTTTGTGGATTTTCTTGATTATCTTGAACTTTGTCAAGTTCAACAATAATGCCATTTCTATCTAATTAAAATTTCTTTTCTAAATAGTGGGTGTTTCTTGGAACAAACACCTTTTATTTTGAGGGATCATAGAAATAATAGCCCAAAAATTCTCTTGGGTATCTCACAAACTTGCAGAAGGTGGATCTCACATCCAACTTGTCTCTTATTAACCTCTTCATATATGTGGGAGACTCTTAAACCTTTAGATAATGGTAAGAGGGTGCTTTGCCATACTACATCTCATGTAGTATTTTTGGCATTGACTTTAAGGGTACTATATTTAGTAGTGTCGTTGTCGATATTAAAGTGTATCCCTAAAAGGATATAAGCACATCGAAAAAGCTCATTATGAAATGTACAATGTCTAATAAGGTATGGTTTTTCCTCTCAGTTACTCCATTGTGTTGGAGTGTGCTGGATAGAGTCCATAGAGAGAGAATCTTATTATTTTTTAGATAATTCAAGAATTTAGTACTTAAGTATTGTCTCCCTTGGTCCGATTGAAGACCTTTAATACTTAATCCCTTTTTTTTTCTACCTCATTCTTGTATTCTTTAAACCTTTCAAAGGATTTAGACTTGTTCTTTATAAAGCTTTAAACTTTTTCTTCATAAGATACACAAGTTCGAATAAAGTATGATCATTGGTGAATGAAGTATGAATAGCCTTCTTTTGCACTAACTCTTAGTGGTCCACAAACATCCATATGGAAAAAATCCAAAGGACTTGTGGTTCGCTTTGATTATCTTACAAAAGGAGTTTTAGTCATTTTTCCTTTTAAATAAAACTCACAAGTAGGAAAATCCTCTATGCTACTAATATTTAGTACTTTGAGGGCTTCTAACTTGTTCATCCTATTTTTGAAAATACGTCCAAGTCTTGCATGCCACAAAATGGCATCTTTTTCATTATTTATTTATTTTTTACTTTGTTGAATATACAATAATGATGGTTGAGAATCCAAAATGTATAATCCATTGTTCAATAGACCTTAAGCAATTAAAGAACCATTCTTTAATGCCTTTAAATTTCCTTTAGATACAGAAAAGTCATATCCTTCATTATTCAAAATGGGAATAAAAATAATGTTCTTAACAAGATTGGGTACATAATAACAAAGATCAAGTACAATAAAGAAGTTTCCCAAGTTTAACTTGATAATGCCTTTGACTATGGCCACAACTTTTGCTCCATTGCCTAATTATAGGATCATATCTTATCATTAAGACTCTTTCTTCTTTTCATCTCCTATAACGAGTTACAAAGGTGATAGCCATACGTGGTATCAAATATCGATGAGGAAAAATTTATCATCAAGTGTACTTTAATAAAGTACATACCTTTTCCAAGGGTGCCAAGGCATTCCTTGCGATTTCTTTTCCAATTGCCTTTCTCGCCATAATAGAAACAAGTAGCATGGGCTTTGGCTTCTTTATTTTCCTCGACAACTCCTAATCTTTCAAGGGTTTCTTTCTCTTAAAGAAAGAACTTTTCTTCCTTTTACCTCCCTTTCTAGCATCTCTAGAGCCCTTAGACTTGGAAGAGGAAGCAAGCATAAGAGATTTGTCTTTCTTCATTGTCGCCTCAACAGTCACCAACATATTGACCAACTCATTCATTGTTAATTTTTGCTTCATCATGTTGAAGTTCATAACGGATTGGTCAAATAAGCTAGGCAGTGAATTTAGGATCAAATCCACATAGAGCTTACTATCCATGACTATGTACAATTGACTATACTTCTCATTGAGATCGATCATGTTAAAGCTATGGTCATGGACACTTGAGCCCTTATTCATTCTAGTTCTAAAGAGCTCCTTAGATAATGAGAACCTTTTATGTCTAGTTTGCACACCATAAAACTCTTGTAGGTGCAAGTGAATCTTGTGAGCAGTTTTCATGTGCTTGTGAGACTTTTGAAGCTCATTAGACATAGATGCCATCATGAGGCATTGTGTTTGTAGATCATCATTTGCCAAATTCACCAATGCCTCACGTGCCTCATTGTTGGCATCATCACCAATGGTATCCGGCGGACTTTAATTAAGCACCTATGTCTTCTTTTCGGAATCAAAAAATAATTTTGAGATTTCTAAGCTAATCATGGAAGTTAAGCTCAGTGAGTTTATTAGTTTCCAAAATAATGTTGAGTGGATTCTTATCCATTTTTTTTGAGATTTCAAAAATATAAAAAGGCAAAAAAGAGAGTATAAGCATGTGATTGAATATTGATATTGAAAACATGTTCATGAACTTTCAAGCATGTTTTTCTCCTACTATTTTATCAAATTCCTCATACCTCAGAAGAATTCAGGAAATCTAATTCCTTAGTGGGAATTAAGGCCCTAAGGACATGTAGTGGACTCATGACTCGTGTTCCATTCACAAACAATCAAAAGCTAAGCAATTTTTGCTAGTTGCATCTCAATGAAACTCTTGATATATTTGAAAGAGGTGTAATGTTGAGGATCTAATTTAAAATATTTGAAAGCTGAAATCAAACTCAGATTACACCAATCCAATGATATAAATCGTGCCTATATAATTTATTAAGTTTATATTGTTACCTCTTAAGCAAAATCCAACCAAAACGTGAAGTAGTGCTTCATTTTTCGAAAGCAGACTGCTCCTGGCACAGCAAGGTGTGATCAACTTTTGATTGGGCAAATCATCCTATATTGAAGCAAAATCTAGACCAAAATTTCAAAAACACAATGGAAAATGTCTAGTAAAAATTTCAGCACCAAAATCCTCCGGCAAGACCTCAAATAGAATTCGGAAAGTCTCTGCTGGAATAGAGGATCACCAAAGCAAGCAATCCAAAATTTGTCTTGCCTCCAATGCCAAAGTACACACACTAATAGACAATAATTTTATCCTTAAGTTAGATTGAAAAACTAAGAAGAAATATAGCTTGGTTGGAAGCCAAAAATGGTGAGGGATGTGAAAAAGAGAGTGAAGCCTCAACACATGAGAGAATCACTTTTGGAGGAAAATTTGGATCTAGCTTTTTTATGCACAAGATGTGTGAATTATATTCAGCAGGTGGCATTTTCCCTTCAAAATCAAGTCTTCATTATAATTAAGTTAAACAATTTAATTTAATTAATCTTTGACCTAACCTTTAAGTCAACTAGCTTAACTCTTTAAGCTAGGTATTTGTTAACTTAATATTTTAAGTTAAATTGATCAATTGATTTCCACGTGGCATTAAATTAAATTAACACTTAATTTAGTTGGTCTTAATTCAACTCTTTGAGTTAATTAGATCAATTTAACAATTAACTGATCAAGCCGAAATGACTAAATAATGCGTCAACTGATTCCCTCAATTTTTAGACACCTTGGAATTCTTCTAACACTTAGAAAATTTCCATCAATATTTAGGATTGTGATTAGCTTTTGTGTGTAACCCATTAAGTTCTACCGCTCATTGGACATAGGCTCACAACTATTGCGACTTTATAATACATATAATCATGTTAGTTTAAATGCCTTTAAACTAACCGACTCAATTTAATTAATCTTTATTAATTGAAGGGAAGTTAATCTCCATGGTTGATGTCCAACCTCAAGCCCATGGATCCCAACAATTGGCCAAATGATGCTATTGGTGAACCATTCTAGCTTTATGCGTACCTTGTAAATACGGTTATTTTGTCTCCTATCTCCATGAAAGAGGTCTAAGGTAAGATATTTGTAAATTTCCTAATAGCCTTGATACTATGCATTTATTCTTAATGTTCAATTTTGATTTGTGACCTTATATTTGGAAAACCCCTTTTCCAAATTGTCACACTGCCTTGGCTAAGGACTCTTTGGAATCGATCATCATAAAACACATAGGAGATGTACTCGACCTTCATAAAGATGAGGAATTGGATCACATCTTGGATCTCATAAACCTTATATCTAAGTAGCTCATGTCCAATCACCACCAGAACGTCCGCTAAGTGGCCAAAGTGGTGTCAAAGCATGAAGACCTAAACATAATGTTACAGTATATCATTAGGTCAAAGAACTAATTATATGCACTCACCTAAGCTGGAAAACTAGCTACTACCAACTTGCCACTGTGGCTATCTAGTGGATTCTCCAGGCAAGTATCTAGTACCTTGATTTCTAAGAAGCATCCACTAATATGTACCCATATCACAGAGGATTTTGCTCATGGAATGGCATAATATCCAACCCTTAGATTTTGCATCGTTAGTGTAAGTCTATTCGAATCTTAAATGTCTTATCTCATAAGATTCTATGACTTGGGATATTTAAGATCACGACTTAGAAGACTTATTCCATGATCACTACCCAGTGCATGACCAAATCCTATAGTCTTATGTGATTTAAGGGCTTCAACCATATACTAGTGAAGTTATAGATACATAAGATGAAAATGTTCATTTAGAAAAAATATCATTCAATCAAGATTGTACTACAAGTGAAATAATTTATATGTTAATCTTATTGGCTTGCTAGGTACTATTCCAACAATATTTTGCCTCACTTTTTATGTAGATCTATGTGTTGTGTGCTATCTAAATTATTAGGTGTTAAGTCAGACCTACCAATTAAGCTTTGATTCGAAACCATATTATGTCATCCCAAGTGTCATGTGCTAATACATAGGAAACATCAAATCAAAGGTATATCATATGCTAAGTATATGATCACAACTTTCTACCATAAATGTGACCCTTGTGTCATGTGCCATCACACAAAGATAGAGGCATAGTCATGTCACATACCATTGGCAGAAGGTACAGATTAATTAAAACTCTTTTCAATTTGTATCCATTTTGACTTAATATTTGAAAGTATTTATACTCTTCTAAGTGGAGGGATTTTCTTGCTTGCAAAGATCTCATCAATTTTATTTTCTTATTTAGGTTTTCTATATCTTAACCATACATCTCATACATCAATAGGATAAAGAAAGCATAAATAAGTAAATCTGCCTAGCATACTCCTAGGGTGGGATGACCATGAGCCTTAATTAAGTAGTGCACTATAAAGCCATAGGTGCACTACTTAGTTGATTTTATGTAGGTTGATTAAATTTAGCTATTACATAAATGTATCCCATATATTCATGGGTCTTCATGCCTCCAATGGTCTTCTTATCTCCTTACAACAATTACATGATAAGAGAAATCCTCACTCATGGTGATTTTACTTTCATAACATTTACAAGATAGAGATTAAGAGGCACGTAAACCCTATTTACTGCAATCATTTTCAACAACTTGAAACAAATAAAATCAATATTAAAGGCTTATGATAATCCCCATTCATTTATCATCCATTCAAAAATTAAATGAACAATAAATAAAAAATTGGGATTCATTTCCAAAATTAAATGCTTATCCCATAAACAATCAACTAACTTGCAAAAATAAGCATAATAATTATGCATCTCATTTTTGCACCAAATTGAAGATTAACTTGAACAGGGTTTTAAAAGAAATAAAAAATGTCAAACATAATATAGAGAACTTGCACAACACTTGTGCATCTAATTAGCCTGATTTAGTTTAATTTTGGTCACAAAAATAACACAAAAACTCCTTAAAGCTTGTCTAAAACCTAAATGGGGCACTGTTGCCCAGACTAGGTGCACAACCATTGTTTGAAACATTGGACTAGACCAGCTGGTCGGATTGGTAGAACTATCAACTAGCTAGTGAACCAGTCCGATTTTATCAAAAAATCAAAAAAATGAAAAAGAAACATCATATTTTGTAAAATCCGTTCAAATCGGCTGGTCAGACCATTTAACTGTTGAACCATTCACAATTCAATTAAATCAAACCAATTTTTTTATTTAATTTTTAATGAAATTAATTTTTAAAATTTTATTTTTTTGTCTATCTAAAAGTAAAAAATAAGCTTTAATTTAAAGTTTAAAATTTAGAATTAACTTATACACTCTCAATTTTAAACTTTATACTTGATATATTTAAATTGTTGCGATCATTTGTAATATATATTGTGAAACTAGGATTGTAATGTTGGACAATATCCTTTAAGCTCTTTATGTTTTATGTTTTGGTATTTTATTAATTTTTAACTAATATATAATATAAATATATATTTTTTATAATTATGACCATTTAACTGTTGAACCAGTGAATCGTGAATTGGTAAGTTTTTCAATTTAATGAATAGTCCAATTTTTTTAACACTGTGCACAGCTGCATAGCAGATGCACACTAGGTGTGTTCACTACTCAGCTAATGCCTGTCTAGCATGCAACAACTCTCTTATTTTGGGTTGAGGACCGAGTCAAGGTGTTCTTTGTTCAACTTTTGTGCACCAAAAAATCATGGATAATTCCATAACACTAAATCACACATTTTGGAAAAATTTCCAGATCTAAAAGTCCTTTTAAAAAATAAAAATTTAAGTGCTCAAACATGCTTCAAAAAATAAGTTCAAGTAAGAATCACCATTCTTCAAAAATCTCTAATTAACTCCAATCCAATTGGATCCAAAAATGACCAAAACAACTTAAGGTCAAATTTAACATGCTAAATTAATATATAGCATCATCCAATGCTAAATCAACATTTAAAATTAAGATCTATGAATCAAAATCATATTAACATATGAATCAACACTTAAAACACATATTAGCGTATTTCAATTCATCAACAAAGGAGTTACAAGAAACATCAACCAGATACTCAAATCCATGAATTAGATCAAATATTTGGTGATCTAGATTAATTCATCACATGAATCAATCAAATAAAAATCCAAATTAAAGCATGAATTAAGCTTCGATACTACTTGAAGTGAGGTGTAGCACAAGGTTTCAAGTTGTAAAGCAAAAATAGCTAAATAAAAACTTGACTACAATTCGTCCAAGGATCTAATCATGCTATTAAGATGGATTTAGAACAAAATAATACTTGGATCACTTAAATCCAAGGAAGAAATTGATGACAATGTTGAACTTTTTAAAATTATCTCATTTTGGCGTAGCAGAGAACCTTCAACAATTGCCCAAGAAAATCACCTCCGATTGAGCTGAATTTGTATAGAACTCAACACCTTTGAGTATCTCCAGTAAACAATTCAGCAAAAATACAAATCGGCAAGGTCTCCAAAAAGCCTCCAAATTTTCTGCACCATAGCGAATCAATCAAAAGTAAAGCTCCCCGAATTGTGAAGCCTCTAATGTGATGATCTACACACCCAACGAAATCTCCAATCAGCTAGATCATCAAAGGATGAAGAATGAGTGCCAAAAAGTGGAGGGAAGGTGAAGAAAATGTGTGAAACGTCAACACATGAGTGGATCACACTTTCAAAGGAAAAACAAATCTACAATTCATTGCATTTTTTTTTTTTTTTTGGCAATGTGGCTGGACACCTCTCTATTTATAGAGGAGGAGGAGTGATTCAAGTTGGCATCACACCTTCCATGAGGTAGAGTGCCAACTAAGCAAGCTACTTGCATGTGAAATGTGAATTTTACTTGTATTTGAATTTCATGTGAAATTTTCATTTTATCTTATGAAATATTGTTCAAATAAATTCTAAATGCACCTCAAATAAACTTCTTCATTTGAAGTTTCCTCCAAAATTAATTCCTCACGTTAATTAAATTAACTCTTTAATTTAATTAATTGGTCTTGATTTAACTCTTTAAGTTAACTAACATAACTCTTTAAGCTAGAAGGTATTAACTTAACTCTTAAAGTTAACTTGATTAATTAATTGTCATATGGCACCAATTAAATTATGGAGTTAATTTAATTGGTTCATTTTAACTCCTTAAATTATTTTGATCATTTTAACAATTAAATCAACCAAGCTAAAATGACTAAAAATTTGCCAATCGTTTGCCTCCATAAAATCGATCATGAGGAATTTACTAACTCTCAGAAAATTTTCTTCATCATATAGAACTTCCTTTAGGATTTTTTGCATAATCCCTTAAGTTCTCCATTTCATTGGATATGGGTCCACAACATTTGTGATAATTTGAATATCGAAATATTCACATTAGTTTAAATTCTATTAAACTAATAACTTAATTCAATTAATTTTCATTAATTGAAGAGTATCCAATTTTTATGGTTGATATCTAGCCTCAAGCATATGGAACCCAACTAATTGGCCAAAATAAATATGCTCTTGGTGAACTATTCTAGCTCTACGCTTGCTATGCAAATATGGTCCTTGTGTCTCCTATCTCCCAAAAGAAGCCTAGGGCAAGATATTTGCCGATTTCTTAATAGCCTCAATAACTATGTTTCTAATCCCAATATTTTATTTCAATTTATGACCCCATCTTTGGAAAACTCATTTTTCAAATTGTCATACTACCTTGCACAAGGACTCTTTTGAATTGATCATTATAGAACACATAAAAGATACACTCACTCTTCACAATGACAAGAAGATGAATCCCATCTTAAATTTCACAAAACTTCATGTCTAAGTAGTTTATACCTAATTTCAACCCAAATGACTCACAAAGTGATCAAGGATGAGTCAAGACATAAAAATCTGAACATAAGGTTACCAAGGATACTCAGGTCTAAGGGCTAATTATATGTACTAGCGTAAGTTGGAGAACTTGTCACTATACTTATCTAGTGGATTCTTCGAGTAGGCCTTCAATGAACTTAATTTTTAATAAGCATCCACTAACATGCCTGCATGTCTAACATGGATTGCTTATGAAACAAAGCAATATCCAACTTATTGGATTCATGCAGCATTAGTGCAAGTTTATCTGAATTTTAGATTCCCTATCTCATACGATTCTATGACTTGGAATATTTTAAGATCATGATCGTGTAAGATTTATTTCATGATCACCACCCAGTGTGTGACTAAGTCCTGTAGTCTTGTGTGATCTAAGGACTTCAACCAAATGTTAGTAGAGTAAAATAAGCATAAGATGAAGATGACCATTGATTATAAGTATCATCCAATCAAGATTGTCTCACAAGTGAAATAGTTTATATGCCTATCTAATTGGTTGTGGGGCACTATTCCAATAAAGTTTGATAAAGATATTAACTATATTTATAATTAAGATTTAGAAGATAGATGGGATGATAACTCGGGTTGTCTCGTGTTAATTCTCGATGTGACTAGGAAGTCAGGACCTGAGCGAACATATAACTAGGAATTTCTTTGCATTTGCTCAGTGATTTTATACTCTATAATATGATATTTCCTTACTGGGAAAAACACGTATATACTTGTTGAAATATCCTTGTTGCTTGTTCCTTTTCAATAAATGTGTTGTGAAATTTACCACACATCACCACTTTATGTTGTTTGTGGTTTCTATTGTATTTTATTTACACCATTTTACTTGAAATTGATGATTGTGTTTGGAAAAATTGAAAAGGAATTTTGAAATATGTGTTCTATTATTGTTGTGACTATTATCTTGAAGTGAGCTCGATATTAATTGCTTGATTGCTTGTATGTCATGGCAAATTAAAACGATAATTGAAATATTGTTGAATGTGTTAACTAATAATTGTGAGTGTACCTGATACCCTTAGGGATGGCCCCTGGAATTGGCTTTGAAACATGACCAAGTGGAATGAACCGATGGTGACTGTTCTTTTGATTGATACCTATACAAGTTGTACATATAATCTTATCAAATAGCTAGCTGGAGGTAGTTGTCTATGAGTGGGATTAGGCATGTGGCTAGCCACGCCTAGTGTGTGTTTATGTGTTCGAGCTGATCACTCAAAATTTTGGAGGGATAAGTATTTTTATATATTCAAAAGTTTATATGAAAGTGGACTAACAAGGTAGTAGAACCACCAACAACAAGATTATATAAGTGATTGATATGTTCGATATTTATTCTTTGAAACTTGAGTATTTGACAAAAAAATAAGTAATTATTCAATTGTCATGCCAACCTCTATGGTCATATTTGAAATTTAAATCTCTGAAAAAATGTAATGAGTTTTATGAAGTCTCATCACTGGTATGGGATGATAGTGATTATGGATCACTTCGAATTTTGATTGAAATTTTCTCTTATGGTTTCTAGAAATTTTAATGCTTTTACTTATTTCCTATATATTATTTGAGAAATTATCACTCTGTTGTTATTGCTAAGATATCTCACTAATTCATTGGAACTTATATTATTAAATTATTATCTTATGTTCTTTATCGCAAATAAGAGCGAGTGATGGAGATAGACTAAACCACGAGACACATGAATAAGTGAAGTGAAGTGAGAGAAAGAGAAATAAATGAGTAAGGTGAAAGGTAGAATAAGAAAAGGAGAGATATGAATGTCGTTTTTGGCTTTTGGAAGGTATTTTGAGTATAAAAAAATTTATTTTGAAAATTAAAATTGGTGAATGTAGTACTCATTTGTTATTGTTTTTTGGAGTTTGGAAAATCCTAAAAAAAAAAAACTAAACAAACATAATGTAAGTATTTTGCACTCGATTCAATTAAAAATTTCACTTTCAAAAAAAAAAATAAAAAAATTCATTGAGGTAGCTTTAATCTTCCTCTATTTTAATTTTCAATGCTTTCATTTGTCTTTCAAATTTATATTGAGTTTTAGAAATCATCTTTACTCGGACCAGCAGGAGTACTCATTCTGTATCTACTATCAGTTATCACTGTGCCTCACATGCATAAATGAGAAATTACAATGCTACTTTATATATTATATGTACCCTAGTCAACGTGGCTTGATCCACAAATCAATTAGGAAGACAACTAGATCCATTTTCATTAATATACTACTATTCAACATGAATCAATTAATATTTCACCATATTCCCCATAATTATTGCAAAAACTTCTATATACTCGAATTGTTTTTGGTGGAAGTTTTGTCTGTATAAATGTATTGTCCTACTATTAAATATTTTTACTTTAATTTCTTTTTTCTTTCAAGAAATCATGAAAAGATTTACTTGGATGAATCATAATGGTAAGATGACGTAATGCAATATACATCTTATAAGTAGTCTAATTCTTCTATCTTTTTTTTTTTTTCTAAAAGTTGATTATCTATAATTGATAATTTCATTTTTTTGGCATGAGGAGTGAGGTAGCTAATAATTGATTTTGGTTGATCGAAGGAGAACTCTCAAGCTGTGAAGTAAAAGTGGTGTAGATTGAGCCCTACAACTAAAGGGAACCACATCAGACTTATTGAGGTGGCCTTCGACTAAAATTCTCTAATTTTAAAGTCACATTAAGTACAATAAGAGGGAAAAATAGTAGAGTGAGGGCCCAAGTACACAAATACGTGTACTTGAAATCCTTGCGAAATGGGAGGATTTATAGTGAGGGATTTAGCTTGCAAAGATCATGTTGAAATGACAATTTGTCCCTACTAGCTATTGTGATTTGACATGCTTTTATGGTCATTTGAATCTTTTCATATATGTTAATGAGCATGCTTTTGACTGGCTAGCAATAGGGCAGTGATAATCTGCATTTAATGTGATAGTGATGGGTTGATAGTGTATTTAATGCAGACAGAATATTGCTTAGATTGCATTTCATGCACAGGTGATAAGTTGAGTCTAAATAAAGAATGCATTAAATGCGGCAATGCTTATGGAGAGGGTGCGTTCTGACATCATGAGGTTGAGAGATCGAGGGATTGACCACGTTGGCAATCTCTTTTTTCCCTAGTGATGACCATCTTTTAAGTAAGGTCTGGTTTTGTGTGTTGTGGGCTTAAGCAGATGTGCTTGAGCACAAAAGTGCCTCTTCAAGTCTCTTTGTCCTTGTATAATTAGGGTAGGCTTTAGCATAGTTCAGATGAGCTTAAAGGTATGACCGTAAGAGTCCGCCCTAATATTTTATTTTTGTTGATTCTAATTGGACACTAAAGATATTACTGGACAATTGACTAATTTAATGTGTAGAAAATACAAAATTGTCAAGAAATCAAATACAAGAGAAAAAATAAAACACAAAATTTATATTATTCAACTTTAAGTCTACATCCATTATGCAAAAAGAGAAAACATTCACTAAAAAAACTTAGAGTATATCAATTCTTTTTAGTTACTTTCAATTTCATACCAAGTTATATACATACATATACATAAATTACTTAAACTTGATTCTATTTATATCTTCCAAAGTATTTCCCTTGTTCAATAGGTGAGCATTACAAGCATACTTGAGAACATAAAACTTAATTTAGGATTTAAGGAAAAAAATATGGAGTATATATACATATATTAATTGAAGTGATATTTTTCGTCAAGGCAGTGGATTTAGAGTCAAGTCAGACAAATAGATCTATTTTCTTGAACTTCGATCATGAATACATGCCAAACAATTGGTAAAGGGTTCTGATGCCTATGTTAGTCTCTTACCAAGAAAAGTGGAAGCTTATTAGAGAGACAATGGATTAAAGATTTTCTTTGTGCACGTATCTCCTTTTCGGGATGGTTGAAACACTCTTTTAAACCTAATTCCCTAGTTAGCATGATATTTGTGTGGATTCACTTCCTCAACTTTTGCATCCTCAATCTTAATCTTAATTTTCTAAGGTAGAATAGAGTGAAGAACTTGAGATCATCATGGCAAGTGTTGAAGGCTAGTAATGCACTAGGATTTAATATAAAAACTTCAAAATATGAAAGTAACTAGTGTCTACAAGCTAAAAAAGATCTAAAATCATGCATAGGATTCAGATTTAGATAGAGAATTACCGTGATGAGCAAATCCAAGGAGTATCAAGTGAACACATCACTGGTTTCAAAATTTTCTTACTAGTGGCATAGCGAGAAGGTTGTGACAATTACCCAATAAAATCACCTCAAAAAATTTTGAAACTATATATGAAATTATCAAACACCATGGAGAACTTACAATTAAAATTTCAAATCAATTGGACATCTAGAACTCCTTAGATAAAATTGCCAAGTCAGACCCCGTGCAGGTGGATCTCCAAAGTTGAGCAAGTCACACGCCTTGCCTCTATTGTAATGATCCACACACCAATGAGATCTTCCTAAATCTCTAGTTTATGAGTTGGAGTAAGACTCAAGATTTTCTAATGGTGGAGCCTGAATTTGGGTAGGAAGAAGAACAAAGAAGCTTAGCTTTTAGCACATGAATGCTACCTTGCAAGTCGTTTGAGAGGGAAACGAAGAATCTAATTCTTCACACCAATAAGCATGATATGCACAACCTCCATTCTCTATATCTATATATAGATGCTGAAAATGTGTGATGCCAAGTTAGCAAATAATGCATGAAGGGGGGCGGCGGGCGGTGGCCAAGTGGGATTGCCAAGTTGGCAAATTTCAATCCAAATCTCATTTGAATTTCATTTACATCTTAATTACATTTAGAATTTCATTTCGAATTAATTAAGATGCCATTTCAAATCGCATTTAAGTCTTCCCTCCAAAATTCATTCTTTCTAATTAATCAAATTAAATTCTTTAATTTAATTAATTATCTTTTGATTTAACTTTTTGAGTCAAACTAGTTTAACTCCTTAAGCTAAATTCATTAACTTAAATCTTTAAGTTAACTTGACCAATTGATGGTCATGGTAGCACCAAATAATTAACTCCTTAATTATTATTCTAATTTAACTCTTAAATTAGTTGATTAATGTAACACTTAAATCAATCAAGCTAAAATTGATCCTCAAACTTGGCCTCAAAAATCAGTCCATAGGGGACATCATTTTCTAACACTTTAAAAAATTCTCTTCATTAATTAGGAAGTAAATTGAATTTTTTTTGTGACCTAATAGGTTCTATCATTCATTAGATATGGGCTCACAACTCTCTGTGACTTTTGAATATCTTATATTCATTCTAGTTTAAAACTCCTTTTAAACTAGTCGATTCAATTCAATTAATCTCATTAATTGAAGAGTACCCAATATCTGTGATTAATGTCCAATCGCAAGCCTATGGAGCCCAACTAATAGGTCGAAATGAATATTCTGGAGAACTATCATTACTTTATGTGTACCATGCAAATACAGTCCTTTAGTCTCCTATCTTTATAAAGAGACCTAGTACAAGATATTTGTCGGCTCCTAAATATCCTTGATACTACATCTCTATTCTTAATGTTTGATCTCGTTATGTGACATCACCTTCGAAAAACTCCTTTTCCAAATTATAACAACACCTTGTGCAAGGATTTCTTGGAATCGATCATTATAGAACATGTAGGAGGTGTACTCACCCTTTACAACAGCGAGGAGTCGAATTCCATTTTAGATATCACAAATCTCCATGCCAAATAGCTCATTTCCAATCTCAACCTAAAAGACTTGTTAGGTGATCAAGGAAGAGTCAAAGCATGTGGATTAGATATAAGGTTATCATAGACCCTCAGATTAGAGGATTAATAATATACACTAGCGTAAGAAAAAGAAATAGCCATTACCGACTTGCCACTATAGCTATCTAGTGAATTTTGTGGTAGGTCTTTATTGCCTTTTTCTTTAACAAGCACTCACTAACATGCATCCATATCTCATACAGGTACTCATGGAATAGAGCAATGTTCAACCCTTAGATTTATGTATCATTAGTATAAGTCTATCAGGATCTTAAATGTCCTGTCTCTAAAGATCCTATGACTTGAAAGATTTAAGATCATGATTGTATGAGACTTATTTCATAGTCACCAAGTCAAGTCTTGTAGTCATAGGTGATCTAAAGGTTTTATCCAAATGCTAGTGAAGTGAAATAAAGCATAAGATTGAGATGGCCATATGAAGAAATATCATTTAATTAAGATTGTATATACCAGGAAATTGTTTATAAGGCTAATCTTATTGGCTTGTAGGGCACTATTCAAAGAATCTCCTAATTTCCCTAAAGCCAATGCCCTGTGGCCTTAGATCTATCTTCATAAGATATCCTCCAAGGACCTTTAGCTTTTAGGGGTTAATATAGTGGTTCTGCTATATTCTTTTCTGGGGTAACTTTATCCACTCAGTTGTCCGCTCTATCAATTGGTATCATATATCAAATGATAACACATTTAATGTGTTTGGATCACTAATGAGATCTTTGTTCAAGTCCAAAATTATCTTCCAAAGGCAATCCTAGGCTTATGCATGCTAGGCACTACATCTAACCTTTGGGTGAAGTTTTTATCCAAGCATCTTCCATTGTTGTTTCCAAAACCTTAAAGTATTTCCCCTTAGTAGTTATCTAGACCATGGTGTCTAATTGAAACCCTTCCAACATACTATGCTGCCATTAAGGCAAAATATGTATCCAAAAGTGGATATTAGGTCATCTACATTAGATTGGAAACTAAAATCCAAAAACTCCGCAAGTTTCAATTCTCTATTGTCGTATACCAAAAATAAGTCTTCAGTTTTTCTCAAGGATTATTTTAATGGTTTTCCAATGACATTCACCATGATCGGATTGGAGCCTAATTGTAACGCTTAGTAAGTATGCCACATCCAGTCTTATACATTGAATGGCATACAATTATGCTCCATGTAGTAGATGCATAAGGTATGTAGAATATTCTTTATCTCTCATTGACAGTCTTAGGGGTCGTAGACTTGGAGAGACTAAGATCACATCCTAAAAAGGAAGAATCCTCTCTTGGATTTTTCCATACTAAACTTCTTTAGTATCTTGTTCAATGTACAAGATTTGAGAAAGCCCCAGCATCTTTCCCAATTATCTCTATAGATATGTATTCTCAATACATAGTATGCTTCCCTAAAACGTTTATGGAGAATTGTGTAGATAATCATGCTTTAGTACACTCTAACATTCCTACCTCATTCTGAACAAGAAGGATGTCATCAACATAAAGCACAATAAATTGTATACGACTCCCACTAGCCCTCTTGTACACATAAGGTTCATACACCCTTTGACGAAGCCAAACAATTTGACTATCTTAAAAAAAATGTATGTCCCAAGTTTGGGACACCAATTAGAGTCCATAAATGGATATCTAGAGTTTGCAAACCTTTTGCTCCCTCTCTTTGAATGTAATATCTTGTGGTTGCTCCATATAAATATTTTCTTCAATGTCTCCATTGAGGAAAGCTGTTTTCACATCTGTTTGCCGTATTTTGTAGTCATAATATGCAGTTATGGCAAGTAGAATCTGAATGGACTTAAGCATAGCGACCGATGAAAAGATTTCCTCAAAATCGATATTGTGTCGTTAAGTGTAACCTTTTGCCACTAGTTGCGCCTTAAAAGTTACTAGTTCTGTATCAACCCAAGCTTTTGCTTATAGATCCACTTGCAACCAATGGAAATTATTCTCTTTGGTGGATTTACCAAAGTCCATACTTTGTTTGAGTACATGATTACATTTTGGATCTCATGGATTCAAGCTAATCTCCCGAATATATGTCTGACATAGCTTCCACATAGGTCTTCGGATCTCTACCAATTGACCTATCTTATGAAGAAATCTAAACTTTTTAGGTTATTTCTTGATTCAGTCCAACTTTCTCAGAGGTAGTTTGTAAAGATTTTTGATATTTATTTGTTTCTACTTCTTATATTATTTATTGATCGTCTTGAACTTTATCAAGTTCAATTACAGTGCCTTTTCTATCTTATAGAAATTTTGTTTTCAAAAAGGTGGCATTCCTCAAAATAAATACTTTTTGTTCTAAGGAATCATAAAACTAATAACCCATAGACTCTATTGGGTATCCTACAAACTTGCACAAGGTAGATCTACTATCTAACGTATCTCCCACTATCAGTCTCATGTAGGCGGGAGATCTCCAAACCTTTAGATAGTGGTAAGAGGGTGCTTTGCCATGCCATATCTCATATGGTGCTTTTGACATAAACTTTGAAGGTACTACTCTTAGTAACTTTGCTACTATCATTAAAGGTATCCTCAAAAGGATATAGGCACATCAAAGAAGCTCATTATGGAATGTACCATGTCGAACAAGGTACGGTGTCTCCTTTCTACTACTTCATTATGTTGGGGTGTGCTAGGTAGAGTCTATTGAGAGAGAATCTCATTCTCCTTTAGATAATCCAAAAATATGGTACTTAAGTATTTTTCTTCTCGATCCAATTGAAGTGCATTAATATTAAGTCCCTTTTGCTTTTCTAATTCATTTATATACTTTTTGAACTTTTTAACGGTCTCAGACTTGTACTTCATAAGATTCATTTGTCTGAACTAACTATTAGCATCAGTGAAGGTGATGAAGTAAGAATAGTCTCATCTTTCACTAACTCTTAGTGGTCCACAAACATCCATATGAATCAAATTTAAAGATTTTGTGGAGGCTCCATTTATCTTACAAAAGGAGCTTTGGTCATTTATCTCTTCAAATAAGATTTTCAAGTAGAAAGGTTCTTAATGCCACTAACATTTAGTACTTTGAGAGCTTCTAACTTATTCATCCTAATTTTTGGAGATATGACCAAGTCTTGTATGCCACATCATGACATTATCTTAGATATCTAATTACTTAGTTGAAAGTGCACTTGTGATGATTAAGAATCTAATATGTACAATCCTTTGTTAAGTGTACCATGATCAATTAAAGAACTCATTTTTTAATGCCTTGAATCTCTCATTTGATATAGAAGGATCAAATCCTTTGCTATCCAAAATGGGGTTTGAAATAATGTTTTCACTAAGGTATGGTACTATATGACACAACTCTTGCCCCTTGGCTTTAGACACAACTTTTGCCCCTTGGCTAAGGTGGTAGATCATATCTACATCACTTGGTTCTATTGTTCTTTCTATTCTTCATAACAACTTACAAAGTAAAAAAACCACATGCGATATCATATATCCATGAGGAAGAATTTAATCTAAAATACACTTCAATTGAAGTACATACCTTTCTTAGGGGTTGCAAGGTAACCTTTGCAAAGCTTCCAATGGCCTATTTTGCCAAAATATAAATAAATAATATTAAGTATATCCTCTATGATCTTTTTATCTCCTTCGAATGTCTTAGATAGTTGTTTTCCATAGAGAAGAACATTTATTCTTTTTATCTCCCTTTCTAGCACCCCTAAGGCCTATAGACTTGGAGAAGGAAACAAGTGTGAAAGGTTTAGCCTTGTCATGATAGTCTCTGTCTAGATCAACACTTTGTTCAATAAAACTCGGAGAGGATGTGAGGATCAAATCCTCATGGAGATCATTGTCCATCACTACATCCAAGTTGAAAAGCTTCTTCAAGCCTAATCATCTTTAGACCGTAGTTAATGACATATGACTTCACATCTATCCTAGCTTGAAAAATCTACTTTGACAACATGAACTTCTCATACCTTGTTTGCTTTACAACTCCTTGTAAATTTTAATTAAGGTACAATTTATGTGTCCTTGAAACTTTTAAAGTTTTTAGATGCCATCATAAGACTAAGGGATAGGGCGATCCTAATCCCAATTCGTGAACTTTTCATGTGCCTTTAGATTTATATTAATCCCAAAGGGATTAGGAGTACCATGTTATGGGACTTATATCTGCTTCTAGGAATCTAGAACGATTTTCAAGGTTAAGTCAATCGTGAAAGTTTGGCCCGATTGGGTTATTGGTTTAAAATATAACATTGAGTGAAATTTTAACTATTCTTGAGATTTCACAAATCCTCAAAGGTGAAAAAGAGTGCATGAGCATGTGATTGAATTTGATATTGAAAACATGTTCATAGTTTTTCAAGCATGTTTTTCTCCCGTTATTTTATCAAATTCTTCACTCCCAAGAAGAATTCATGAAATCTAATTTTTGCGTGAGAATCAAGACCCCAATGACTTGCCAATGGACCCCTGCAATCGAGTGCCATCTATGAGCAATCAAAGGGTAAGCAACTTTTGCTAATTGCATCTCATGAAACTCTTGATATATTTTGCCTCACTTTTCTTATAGACCTATGTGACCATGCACCATCTATACTACTAGGTGTTAAGTCTAATCCACCAATCAAACTTTATCTCAAGACAGCCTCACGACATCTCCTATGACTGAGTGCCAATGTGTGTGGGCTCCCAAGTCAAAGGTGCATCTTATGCTAACTGTATGCTCATAGCTTTCCTCCTAAGTGTGACCCCTGCGACTGGGTGCCATCACACAAAATTGGTAGCATCATCATGGCATACACTATTGGTGGAAGGCTTAGATTAATTAAAACTCTTTTAACTTATATCCATTTTAACTTAATATTTGAAATGCATTTAGATATTCTAAGTGGATGGATTTTACTTGCAAAGATCTCATCTTTTATCTTCTTATTTAGGTTCTCTATATTCTAATCCTACGTCTCATACATTGATAGGATATGAAAAGTATAAATAAGTAAATGCGCCTAGCATGCTCCCAGGGTGGGATGACTATGAGCCTAACCAAGTAATGCACTAAAAGCTATAAGTGCATCCCTTCAGTTGATTTTAAGTGTGATTAAACTAAACTGTTACATAAGTGTATCCCATACATTCATGGGTCTCCAAAAGGTCTCTATGCCTCTATAGGACTCCTTGCGCCTACAACATTTACATGGAATGAAAATCCTCACTCCTAGTGATTCTACTCTCGTAACATTTACAAGATAGAACAAGAGACATCAAGCCCCATTTAATACAACCCATTTCAACAACTTTGAAATAAATACAATCAATATTAAAGGCTCATGATTATTTCTATTCATTCATCATTCATTTAACAATTAAATGAACAATAAATAAATATGGAATTATTAACAATTAATTCCAACAATTAAATGCTTATCTCATAAACAAATAATTGGACAAGCATAACTCTTATGCCACAAGTTGGAGATCAACTTTGAGAAGTTTTAAGAAGCAACAAAAAATGTCAAACATTATTTTGAGGACTTGCACAACACTTGTGCATCCATAACATGTGATTTAACAATATTTTTAGCCACTTAAGGAGCCAAACAAATGGCTGAAAACCTATCTAACCCTCAACAGGATGCTGCTGGCCATGCTTAGTGCATGGCAAGGCAGTAGCTGAGAGCTACTGCCTGGCCAACTTGTACACAAGCTGCCGACAGCCTCTATTTTAGAGTTAAAGGCTAGTTAAGCTGATTTTTTGCTCAACTTTTGTGCACCAAAAATACTAAAACACCTTCCAACATTAAATCACACATTATGAATCAATTTTTAGATCTAAAATTCATTTCAAAATGGAAAATTAAAGTGCTCAATCATGCCTCAAAAATCAAGTCTAAGTGAGAATAAAATTCTACAAAAAAACTCCAACCAAACTCCAATCCAATTGGATCAAAAAATGATCAAAACTCATTTGATCAATCACAAACATGCTATATCAACATATAACATCAATTAATGCTAAATTAACATTCAACATTAATCACTATGAATTAAAACATACTAAGTACATGATTTAACACTTAAAACACATAATAGCATGCTTTTAATTCATCAATCAAGGAGCCACACATAAATCAACCAAATTCTCCAATCCATTAATTGAATCAAGAATATGGAGATCTAGATTAATCCATCACATGAATTAATCAATCAAATAAAATTCAAATCTAAGCATGATATTGGCTTCGATACCACTTGAAGGCTAGTAAGGCACTAGGATCTATTATCAAAACTTCAAAACATGAAAGTAACTAGTGCCTAAAAGCTAAAAAAGAATACAAAATCATGCCTAGAATTTAGATTTAGATAGAGAATTATCTTGATAAGCAAATCCAAGGAGTATCAAGTGAACATTTCATTGGTTCCAGAATTTGCCTGCTAGTGGCATATCGAGAAGGTTGTGAAGATCACCCTATAAAATCAACTCAAAAAATTTTGAAAACATATATGGAGCTATCAAACACCTTGAATAACTTAAATTTAATATTTCAAATCAATTGGACATTTGGAAGTCCCTAAATAAAATCATCAAGTTGGACCCTATGCAGGTAGATCTCTAGAAATGAGCAAGTCACACACCATGCCTTTATTGTAATGATCCACACACCAATGAGGTCTTCCTAAATCTCTTGTCTATAAGTTGGAGTAAGACCAAGTATTTGCTAATAGTGGAGGCCAAATTTGGGTAGGAAGAATAAGAAGGAAGCTTAGCTTTTAGCACATGAATGCTAGTTTGCAAGTGGTTTTGAGGGGAAAAGAAGAATCTATTTCTTCACACCAATAAGCATGGTATGCATGACCTCCTTTCTCTATATCTTTATATAGATGCTGAAAATGTGTGATGCCAAGTTGGCATCACACAATACATAAGGGGGGGTGGCGGCCAAGTGGGATTGCCAAGGTGGCAAATTTAAATCTAAATTTCATTTGAATTTTATTTGTATCTCAATTACATTTGAAATATCATTTCAAATTAATTAAGATACCATTTCAAATCTCATTTGAGTCTTTCCCTTCAAAATTCATTCTTCCTAATTAATCAAATTAAACTCTTTAATTTAATTAATTATCCTTTAACTTAACTTTTTAAGTCAAATTAGCTTAACTCCTTAAGCTAAATTCGTTAACTTAACTCTTTAAGCTAAATTTGTTAACTTAACTCTTTAAGTTAACTTGACCAATTTATGATCATGTTGGCACAAAATAATTAACTCATTAATTATTGGTCTAATCTAACTTTTAAATTTCATTGATTAATTTAACACTTAAATCAATTAAGCTAAATTTGACCCTCAAACTTGGCCCCTAAAAATGGGTCCACGAGGAGACATCATTTTCTAACACTTTGTAAACTTCTCTCGATTAATTAGGAAGCTAATTGAATTTTTTGTGCGGCCCAATAGGTTTTATCATTCATTGAACATGGGCTCACAACTCCTTGTGACTTTTGAATATCTTATATTCATTCTAGTTTAAAACTCCTTTTAAACTAGTCGACTCAATTCAATTAATCTCATTAATTGAAGAGTATCCAATCTCCATGGTCGATGTCCAACCTCAAGCCCATGGAGCCCAAATAATTAGCCAAAATGAATATTTTAGAGAACCATCATCGCTCTATGCATATCATGCAAATGCGGTCCTTCCGTCTCTTATCTCCTGAAAGAGGCTTAGGGCAAAATATTTGTTGGCTCCCTAATAGCCTCAATATTATGTCTCTATTCTTAATGTTTAATCCCATTATATGACCTCACCTTTGGAATACTCCTTTTCCAAATTGTCACACCACCATGTGCAAGTATTTTTTTGGAATTGATCATTATAGAACACATAGGAGATGTACTCTTTCTTCACAATAGCAAGGAGTTAGATTCTATCTTTAATCTCACAAACCTCCATGCCAAGTTGCTCATCCCCAATCTCAACTTGAAAGACTCGTTAAGTGGTCAAGGTTGAGTTGAAGTATGAGGATCGAATATAAGGTTATCATGGATCCTCAGGTTAGAGGACTAATAATATGCACTAACGTAAGCAAGAGAACTAGTTATTACCAACTTGCCACTACGGCTATCTAGTGGATTCTGTGATGTGTCTTCAGTACCTTGTTCTCTAATAAATACCCATTAACATGCACCCGTATCTCATATAGTTGCTCATGGAATGAAGTAATCTACAACCTCAGATTTATGTATCATTAGTGTAAGTCTATTCAGATCTAAGATGCCCTATATTTGATGATTCTATGGCTTGAAAGATTTAAGATCAAATCCATGTGAGACTTATTCCATGGTTACCAAACTAAATCTCGGAGTCATAGGTGATCTAAAGGCTTCATTCAATTGCTAGTGAAGTGAAATAAAGTATAAGATGAAAATGGCCATATAAAGAAATATCATTTAATCAAGGTTGTATATGCTAGGAAATAGTTTACAAAGCTAATCTCATTGGCTTACAGGGCACTATTTCAACAGTTATAACTTATATGTGATTGAGCTAACCTATTAGGAGATGATCGATTCTCTTGAGACCAATTTGGGGGTTCAAAATCTTAATCAGCTTAGATCTGGATCCTGAATTTTCCCAAAAATCCAAGATGAATCTTGTTTGCTTTCTCCTATGATCTAATTAAAGATAAAGTTCTCTTTCTCTTGCGTTTACTTCACATTTATGCACAATAATTTCTTGGGTAGGAGTACCAATGGTATCACCACTCCCTTATCCTCTAAGGGATTTTTGTGACTCAGTGATCTTAAATCCCTTCATTAGGAAATTTCTTGTTGGTGTCTGATCGAAAGCCACATGCCCTCACTTCTTTTGTCTTATTATGGTGGTGGTTGCATTCCAACTGTCCATCTAAACTTGTGTTAGTCCTAACTTTCCCTGGCTTTTCCCATTAATTGAACTTGGTTGTTGCATTTAATATTTCTTCTTATTATTGTATGGAAATGGAATATGATCTTTTTAGGTAGATAACAAGGTGTTCAGTTTGTTTTCTATAAAACATGTGCTAAGAGATTTTTTGTCTCGAAGGTTCTCGAAGTTTCACAATTTCTTGCTAATGATCCAAGGTTTTTTTTCTAAATTTTTGTATTTATAATTTATTTTTTGATAGGCTTAGGCCAATTCAGATTTTGTTGCCCTTTTTCATAGTGTAATTAATTTGGGCTCTTTGGTCATTTTTATTTAATTAATCAGTTTGATTTATTTGACCTTTTTTAGTCTTTTACCATTTTATCTTTGTAGATATAATTATCCACATCATCAAGCCACCTATTTTCACATTAAAAATATATCATAGATTTTAATTTAATATTTACCTACCTTAATTTGTTAAAATAAATTTTGTTAATTTAATTAATTTCACTTGGTCAATTTAAGTAAGTACTTGCAGGTATTCAACTTTATCTAAGTTGAGTTTTGCCAAGTTTCAAAGGCTAGAGAATTTTAGTAGATGCTTTATCAAGTGACTTTGTCCACACCTATTGATGCTACTTGAAAATGTAATGAGGTCCTTTTAAAAAACAACAAAGTATTGGTTTGTCTTCCCAAGAACGTGTGCAGAAAAATCTACTCTTTTTGAGAGTTTTTCTGCTCTAAGAAATTTTACAAATGATTTCTTGTGCCTAATTTCTCTTCGGAACTTGGTATAATTTATAGATTTTAGTTTTAGTGGGCTTAGGCCAATTAAAGTTTCTCTACCCTCTTTATCTTCTCAACTTGTCCTTTGGGTTCCCTAGTTCATTTACTCAGTTAATTAATTTTAGGGCTCATTTACTATTTTCAATTAATTTACCAAATTCTCCTTAGGCTCAATTTAATCATATCATCAAGTCCCTGATTTTTGATGAAAATTTTTTAATTTTAAATTGAAAATATATTATTATTTTTAATTTATTAATTTTTTTACATTAATTTGAATAATTATTCTTGAATTAAGAGTTTGTAAATTCTTAATTGTTGTCTAAGTAGAGGTTGAGTATCTCTCAACATCTTTAAGTCCTCTAAGAGGTGCTATACAAAGGTAGCCTTGTTGACACATAGGGAGTTAGCCTAAAAAAGAGAAGCTTTATCTTGGATAGGAAGAGTAAGAAGTAAAGTCCTACTAGGAATGCTAAGATGAATCCTTAAGGTAAACGCTTCTATATACTTTGGACTTCTTGACTTATTTCTTCTTTCTTGATTTTTTTATTGGGATATTTTATCAAAACCTCTTCAAAGTTAACAAGACTTTTAGGGTCTTGATCGAAGCAAAAGATGTCTAAGAACAAATCTAGTTTTACGATAAGTTAGGGAAAATAGTCTTCAAGTAATCAATCAAATGGGAATAAGAGACAGGCAATGGTATTGAGCCTATGCTGGCCGACTATTTGCTTGCAGTGGTAGTGTTGTGCGCCCGTGGTGCACCTGCCTTGGCCACTCATGAGGTGTTTGAGAGCGATGCTTAGGTGTTGACCTTGTGTGCCTTTGGGTAGGTGCTTGTGGCGGGTTGCTCATGGGTGTCCACAGTGCAAGGGGATTGGTTGTGCTCATGGAGATCGACCTCACATGATTTTGTGGCATATTCTAGTCCTTCTCTTAATACACAACTGATCTAAGCCTTAGATAATTTTGAAGAGGTATATAGTAAAAGTAAAACTAGTGAATTGTCTTCATTGTATGACTATGACTCTGAAGATGATAATTCTTCTGATGAGGGATCTGAGAGCATTCACACTATAGATAATAGCTTCTTAAAAGCGGTAGAAATTACATGTTTACTTGAGCTAGAAGAGTTAGAAATTTGAGGCATAGTATTTATGTCTCCAATGAATTTAAGTTTATTCTTCCTTCTTCTCAAGACAACATGGGCACCTCTTAGAAGGTATTTCATGATCTGTAGTAGTTACTTCACTTGTGGGTTTTCTCTTTCTCTCGATCCTTTTTTGCTAAATACAATGGGAAACTATGATGTGTGTTTGAGCTAATTCATGCCTAAATTTTTTACATTGTTTGTAGGATTCAAACTATATTTAGTGAGTTATACTTACCCATATCTTTAGATAGCTATCTACTTAGGTTGGAGTGAAGGTTTGTGTGGCACAAAGATCCAAATATTTTTAAAAACACTAAGTAAACTAGCCCACACAACACTATAAGGATCTAGACATGCATAGGATTCAGATTTAGAAGAGGAAAATACCTAGGTGAAAGCAAAAAATTTGAAGAGCAAGAAAACTCTCTTCAACTGTCAAACATGCTCTTCACTGGCGTAGTCAAATCACTACTGAATTTTCCTAAGATGCACTACTCCATTTTGGCTGAAAGTTTTACTGGAAGTCCTCAACCCTTTGAAGATTCTTCAGTCTAAATTTCAGGCCGATCAGAACACCCGAGGTACTTCTAAAAGAAGAAAAACCAGCTGCCAGAAACTGCTCTAGTCAAGAGCAAAAGCAACCAAAATTGATTGTCTCTAATGCAAATGTCCACACACAAAATCTATGGCCTATTCTGTACAAAAGGATGAAAAATCTACAGAGAATGAGGGGAGAAATTTTGGGAATATTGTAGTAGAAAGAGGAGGAAGAAAGAGAGAGTGATGGGAGGCTAACAACTTAGATTCCCACCACACAACATTATTGGAAGAGTATCACACAAAATGCGCTCACCTCATGCTCCCATTGGCTGGCTACTCACTATGTCTAAATATAAGAGTGGTCACACATCTCCCAAAAGGATTTAATGCTAAGTGTCCCTTGCTTAGGCGGCCGCTAACTTTGTGATTAGTGAATTTAATTAAAGCACAAATTTCATCTAATGAAATGTCTTACAATTAAATTCAAATTCTAATTATATTCAAATGAACTCTTCATTTAATTATTATTCCAAAAATTATCTCTCCAATTTAATTAAATTAAACATTTTAATTTAATTAATAATTATTTGACTTAACTCTTAAGTCAAAGCATTTAACAATTTACGCTAGTTAAAATTAACTCAACCCTTAAATTAATTGTGATCAATTGATAGTCATGTGACATCAATTAATTAACCTTTAATTAATTTACCTTAATTTAACTCTTAAATTAATTTGACCAATTTAACATTTAAATTGATCAAGTCAAAATGACTACAATTTTGCCTTTTAAAATAAACGGTCATGAATTTTCTAACTCATAGAAAATTCATCTTCCTCTAATAGGCCATTTAATTGGCTTTTATGTGTGATCTATTAGGTTCTATCATTTATTGGACATGGGCTCACAATTCCTTGTGACTTTAGAATATTAAATATTCACTTTTGTTTAAACTCTTTTAAACTAAGCGACCTAATTCAATTATTCTTATTAATTGAAGAGTATCCAATATCCATGGTCGATGTCCAACCTCAAGCCCATGGAGCCCAACTAATTGGCCAAAATAAATGCTCTTGAGGAACAATTCTAGTATTACACATACCAAGCAAATATAGTCCTTCCGTCTCCTATCTTTTGAAAAAGGCATAGGGCAAGATATTTGTCAGCTCCTTAATAGCCTCAATACTATGTTTCTATTGTTAATGTTCGATTCTCTTTGTGACCTCATCTTTGGTAACACCTTCCCAAATTATTACATCACCTTGCGCAAGGATTTCGTAGAATCAAGCATTTAGAACACATAGGAGATACAGTCGCCCTTCACAAAGATGAGAAGTCGGTTCCATCTTAGATCTCACAAACCTCTATGCCAAGTAGCTCATACCTAATCTTCTCTCCAAAGACCTACTAGGTGGTTAAGTAAGAGTCAAAGCATAAGGACCGGACATAAGATTACCATGGATCCTCATGTTAGAAAACTAATAATATGCACTAGCTATGTAGGAGAATTGGCCGCTATTGACTTGCCACTACGACTATCTAGTGGATTCTCCAATAGGTCTTTAGTGCCTTATTCTCTAACAAGCACTCACTAACATGCACTCATATCTCATATAGTTGCTCATAGAATGGAGCAATTTTCAATCCTTGAATTTATGCATCGTTAGTGCAAGTCTATCTAGATCTTAGATATCTTGTCTCATAAGATCCTATGACTTAGAAGATTTAAGATCATGATTGTGTGAGACTTACTCTATAGTCACCAAATCAAGTCTTGCAGTCATAGATGATCTAAAGGCTTCATCCAAATGTTAGTAAAATGAAATAAAGCATAAGATGAAGATAGCCATATGAAGAATATCATTCAATCAAAATTATACCATGAATGAAATAGTTTACATAGCCAATCTCATTGGCTTGTGAGGTACTATTCCAACAATTGTCCATTTTCCCTAAAGCCAATGTCTTATGGCCTTAAGACTCATCTTCGTAAGATTCCCTCTAAAGACTTTTAGCTTTTAGGGGTTAATATAATGATTTTGTTGTATTCTCTTCTGAGGCAACTTTATCCACTTAGTTGTCATCTCTATCAATTGATATCATATATCAAATGATAACATATTTAATGTGTCTAAATTATTGATGAGTCTCAAATTATTTTCCAGTAACAATCGCAGGCTCATACACACTAGGCACTACATCCGACCTTTGGATGAAGTTTTTATTCAAACACCTTTTTTTGTGGTTTCCAAAACCACAAAGTATTTTACCTTAGTGGTTATCTAGGCTATGGTGTTTAGTTGGAACTCTTCCAACACACTATGCCACCATTAAGGCAAAATGTAAATCCAGAAGTAGATTTTAGGTCATCTACAGCGGATTAGAAACTTGAATGTGAAAACCCCTCGAGTTTCAATTCTCTATTGTCATACACCAAAAATAAGTCCTTAGTTCTTCTCAAGTACTAAAGGATTGCTTTTATGACTATCCAATGACTCTCATAGGGATTGGATTGGAACCTACTTGTAATGCTTAGTGAGTATGCCACATTCGGACTAGTACATTGAATTACATATATTATACTTCCAATAGTGGAGGCATAAGGTATGTGAGATATTCTTTGTTTCTTTTCCTCAGTCTTGGAGGCCATAGACTTTGAGAGACAAATGCTATGTCCCATGGGAAAGAATCATTTCTTGGATTCTTCCATACTAAACCTCTTTAGTATCTTGTCAATGTATGGGATTTGGGAAAGCCCAAGTATTCTCTTCGATCTATCTCTATAGATACATATTCTTAATATGTAGGATGTTTCTCCCAAATTCTTCATAGAGAATTGAGTAGATAATCATGGTTTAGTGCACTCTAACATTCCTATCTCATTTCCAGTGAAAAAGATGTCATCAACATAAAGCACAATAAATTGTACGTTACTCCTATAGCCTTACCGTACACACAAGGTTCATACACCTTTTTGACAAAGTCAAACAATTTGACTATTTTATCAAAATGTATTTTCCAAGTTTGGGATGCCAATTAGAGTCCACAAATGGATCTCTAGAGTTTGCAAACTTTTTGCTCACTTACTTTAAATGTAAAACTTTGTGGATGCTCCATATGAATCCTTTTTTCAATATCTCCATTGAGGAAAGCTGTTTTCACATTCATTTGCCATGCCTCATAGTCATGATATGCCGCTATGGCAATTAAAATTTGAATGAACTTAGGCATAGCAATCAATGAAAAGGTTTCCTCAAAATCGATACTAGGTCTTTGAGTGTAACCTTTTCCCACTAGTCGCATTTTAAAAGTCACCACTTCTCTATCTACTCCAAGCTTTCGCTTATAGATCCACTTGCAACTAAGCAAGAACTATTCCATTTGGTGGACCTACCAAAGTCCATACTTTATTTGAGTACATGGAGTTTATTTTGGATCTCATGGATTTAAGCCAATATCCCGAATCTATGTCCAACATAGCTACCTTATAGGTCTTTAGATCTCTATCCAATTAACTCATCTCATGACGAAATTTAAACCTTTTGGGTTACTTCTTGATCCAATCCAACATTCTTAAAGGTTGTGTACTATGCTCTTTCATATTTATTTGTTACTACCATTTGTGGAATTTGATGATCAACTTGAACTTCACCAAGTTCAACAATAATGCCTTATTTATCTTATAGAATTTTCTTTTCCAAAAAGGTGCTGTTTCTTAAAACAAACACTTTTTGTTCTAAGAGATTATAGAAGTAATAACCTATAGACTCTTTTGGGTATCCCATCAACTTGCACAAGGTAGATCTACTATCTAACGTATCTCCCACTATTTGTCTCATGTATGGGGGGATTCCCAAACTTTGAGATATTAGTAAGAGGATGCTTTGCCATACCATATCTCATATGGTGTGCGCCTTATCTGGAGTGATTGAGTTAAACATGGCCAAGGAGATAAGGGTGGCTGCATCAATAATCTTTAGTTGTATCCTACCTTGTTAAATGATTTATTCGCTATCACACTTGTCATTACATGCATAATATAATGATAAGCTAACTAGTATTGAGGTTAGAAAACATATGCACACAGACATCGGCCTCACTAAGTTGTATTTGCAACTTATGTCTTTATCTATTTCAATTCCTTTAGGAATGAAAGGTAAAGAGCAAGGCAAGGACTTTGGCATAATGTAGAGACCAAAAATGTAAATATTAAAGTGGATCTTTTGCTGGTTCTAATTGTACATGAGGTGGTGGTCCACCCTTTGTTTTATATTCTATAAATATGGCCATGTTAGCATGTCATCTTTCAAATAGGCCCAACCATAATGTATTAACGCTTTGAGATAAGCACAATCCTATAACTCTCACTTGTAATGGTATGTGCATTTGAAAAATAATATTAAGTTGAAGTTGGATTCACATTTTAGATGCTCCACTTCCTAAGAAGACAAATCAAGTTCATACATTTAGGATCGTGACAAGTGTGGTATGAGAAAAAATGTTGAGAAAGTGTGCGCTAAATGTATTACATTTAAGCAAGCTAAATAAGTCTGTGCCTCATGGATTGTATGCGCCCTTACATATTCCTAATGCACCTTGAGTTGATATTTTTATGGATTTTTTGATTGGTTTGCCTAGAACTACAAAGGGTAGAGATAGTATATTTCTTGTAGTTGATAATTTCAGCAAGATGGCACACTTTATTACTTGTCATAAAATTGGTGATGCCACAACATTGCCAATTTGTTCTTTGGAGAAATTATAAGATTGCACGGTGTCCTTAGATCTATTGTTTTTTAATACGGATATTAAATTCTTAAGCTACTTTTGGAAGGTTTTGTAAGGTAAGTTAGGTACTAAACTTTTGTATTCTACTACTTGTCATCCACAAATTGATAGACAGATTAAAGTGGTAAATAGAACTCTGGTTACTTTGTTGCATGGTGTTGTAGGAAAGCATTTGAAAACTTGGGATGATTGTTTGCCTTTTATTGAATATGCTTATAATCAATTAATACATTCTTCTATAGGATTTTCATCTTTGAAATTATATATGATATTAATGCTTTGATTGTTTTGGATTTGACTCATTTGCCTTTGAGTGATATTGCTAACTTAGACAATGAAAGTAATAGCAAAAAAGTTAAAACTATACATATGAAGGCATGTGAGATGATTGAAAAGAGAAACAGGTTGACTACTTATAGAGTGAATAAGGGGTGGAAGTAGATGATATTTGAACCTGAGGGCTGAGTTTGGGTTTATTTGAGAAAAGAAAGGTTTGTTAATCAAAGAAAATCCAAGCTTAATGCTAAAGGAGATGGTCCATTCCAAGTGCTAGAAAAGATTAATGACAATGCTTACAAGATTGACATTCCAGGTGAGTATAAACTTTCTACTAGTTTTAATGTTTCTACTCTTTCTCCTTTTGATATAAATTTAGATTTGAAGATAAATCTTTATAAAGAAAGAGGAACTAATATGAGCACAGGAAACATTGGAGAACAAGATGGTTGTTTTTTGCATTGGAAGGTAAAATAGAGACTGCAACATGCCAATGGGACCTATCAAAAGAGCAAAAGCAAAGAGGTTGAAAGATGGCTTTGCAAATTTAGCTAATTCATCTGTTGAAGAGATACCTAAAGAATGGGCTAAAGAAGACAAGGGTATGTCAAGAAGCCAAAAGAATGAAGTTGGACAGCCTGTCACCTTTTGCTTGGTGTTTGAAAACACCCAAAAAAGCCAAAAAAATTCTTGAATGAGTGGGACTCATAGAAAAAAAAAGAAGCAATAACCAAGTCAGACTCATATTCCTAATTTGATTTGGGCTTGGATTGTTATCCATAGGCTTTGTTTATATCTTATTTTAATTAGTTGCAAAGAGAGTAAAAATGCTCTCTTAAAACCATGTATGGTATTTTTTTGATGAATATTTATTTGTTTCCAACATTTTCTCTCAAGAAAAACCACAACATTTCTTGTTGCATCAAGAAATGGAATAGGTTCCCTTCAAAGCACTAATTTCTTCTAGTTTTATTCAATTTTTTATTCTTATTCCCAATTATTTTTATTTCTAAGTTCAAGTATCTTAGGGGTTCAAAATGGAGGGTTTTTATTTTAGGGTTGGTTCAATATTAAATTGTGTGTTTAGGGTTTTGAGATCATTATATCTTTAGAGATCCATATCATGGCATCTAAGATTTAAATAAGCTTGCACTAATAATGCATATTCCAAGGAGTTGGCTAGTGTCCCATTTCATAGGCAAGCTATGTTAAATATAGATGTTTGTTAGTGGATGCTTGTTAGAGAAGAAGTTCACTGAGAGCCCACTTAGAGAATCCACAAGATAGCCGTAATGACATGTCAATAGTGGTAAGTTCTCTAGCTTACAATAGTGCATATAGTTAGTCATTTAACCTAAGGTTCCACAATAACCTTGTATTTAGGTTCTTGTGATTTGATTTTACTCCAACCACATAGTAAGTACCTAGGGCTTAGGTTAGGCACATGCTAGCTAATTATAGAGATTGGTGAGCTCTAAGATGGGATTAGTTTTGCCCATATGTGAAGAACGAGTTGATTTCCTATTTATTCTATAATAATTGACTCTCAAAAATCCTTACACATGGTGATATCACAATTTGGCAAAGGAGTTTTCCAAATTTGAGGCCATAATGATTAATCAAATGTCAAGATTAGATACATAGTTACCGAGGCTATTAGCGAACTAGTAAATATCTTGCCCTAGGCCTCTTTCAGGATATAGAAAATAGAAGGGCTGTATTTGCAAGGTAATTGTAAGCGATATTGGTTCACCCTCAATTAATTCATCCAATTGGTTGGGTTCTATAGGCTTATGCTAGACATCGACTTTGGAGATTGGGTACTCTTCAATTATGAGCGATTAATTGATAAAGTGATTAGTTTAAAAGAGTTCAAACTAATTGGAATGTTTTACATTTAATGAATCCCAAAGAGTTGTGAGCCCATGTCTAATTAATTGGTAAACCTAAAAGGTCACACACAAATGTCTACAACACTCTCACTTGATTGAAGAAATTATCTAAAAAGTTAGATAATTAAAGTGATCAAGTTCATTGGAGAGAAAGACTAAATTGTCTTGATTAATTTAATTGCTAAATTAATTAATATAATGTAAAGAGTTAAAATTAGGCCAATTAAATTAATTATTTAATTGGCGCCATGTGGCAATTTAAGTAGTCAAAACCAACTTAAAGAGTTAAGTTGGTTAAATTAACATAAGGAATTAAGTTAACCCAATTAAATTAAGGAGTTAATTTAATTAATTTAAAAATATAATTTTGGAGAGAAAATTAAATGGAGGAGTCCATTTAATATGACTGAGTTGGCATGTTCAATTTGGGAAATTAAAAATGCAACTTGACTCATAGGTTAGCATCCTATGTGGTATTGTGAGGTATGTGTGATAGAAGCCTCCCAAGCTTTTATCTCATGCTATAAAGAAACCCCACTTCCCCCTATGGCCAGCCACTTTGTGCCATAATTTCCAGCTACATTGTTCCCTCCAATCAAGTAGTGATCTCTTGTATTGAGATAATCCACGCTCTAGATTTCCTCCAACAACTCTCTCTCCAATAACTCCCTCACACTTTCTTCTTCATGCTCCTCATGTCTCTAGCTAATTGAGAGGCGATGGAGAGTGGCTTTACATGTGTGGACTAGCTATAGAGGCTTCATAATTAGGGAGCTTTGAAGTGGTGGATCAAGTTCCTTTAAGGTGGTAGCTGATTTTGATATTGATTGTCAACTGGTGGTTTATGCATTTCATTTGCTGAATTGCCACCAATTAAAGCATGGTTTGGAGAAGATTGTTCCAGGAAAAGTTGCTAAAATTTATATCCATTAGAGAGTAGTTGGAGGTCCTTGGAGAAAAAAGCAAATTCCTTGCTTGGAAAGAGTTTCATAGTGAGTCTTCCCAGTTGCCTTTCATTTTTGTGATTAAGGTAACGTTTTCCATTCTTTTTATTCCAATTTCAAGGCATAGAATATACCCTTGGGCTTTGAGAATGTGTTGGTTAATTTTCCCTCTTTTTGCAAATTATCATAGAACCTAACACCTCATCTAGTTTCAAGTAGTATCAGAGCTAATTTTGTTCTCAATTTTGGATTTGTTGGATGAATCATGTGATGAATTGATTCTAAAACTCTTATTTCTTAATTCAATTAATGGATTTAATATTTAAGAGTTGACGTATGTGGTTCTTGATGTGTTGAATCAAAATGTGTAAATATGTGCTCAATTGTGAATTACACATATTGGTATGAGTTTTAATTCAAATCCTATGATGTTAAATGCTAATTTCACATTGGATGATGTTAAATATTGATTTAGCATGTTGATTAATAGCTTTAAGGCATTTTAGCTATTCTTTGATCCAATTTGATTGGATGTCTTGAAGGTGTTTGAAGAATAGTGATTCTTCCTTAGATTTGATTTTTTTAGGCAAATTGGGCACTTTAATTTCAAACTTTAATGGTATTTATAATTTTTAAATTTTTTATAAAATGTATGCAATGGAGTTGTGGAAGTCTTCCAAAGGCTTGGGAAGGTGAAAAAGCAAAAATAGGGCGAAACGGTGGCCTACATGTCTTGTGGAGGAGGCCCTGCTGATCGGCCAGCCACTGGCTGGGCAGCAGGGTATTGTAGTGCCTATGTAGCTAGCTAGGCAGCAGGCCCGCCCAAAGCTACCTAGGCATGGCCGATTTGTCATTTTGTGCATTTTTTCCCTCCTAAACTTGTTTGTTTTTTTTTCTTTTTGCAATTTGATACACAATTGTTGTGTAAGTGCTCAAAACAATGTTGGATTTTTTTTCTTGTTTTAAAGTTCAAACTTAAGCGCGCACTTCAAGTTTGTGAAAAATTGAGATGCATAAGAGTTGTGCTTAATTTTGCCTCAAATTAATTGTTTGTATGATAAGCACTTAATTAATAGATTAAAAGTAAATTCGAGCTATTGTTCATTTAATTGTTAAATGAATGATGGATGCATGCATGAACATGAACCTTCAATTTGGCTATTTTAAAGTTCAATGTTGATTGAATAGGTTATATTAAATAGGGCTTGCATATGTCTTGATTTTCTACCTTGTAATTGTTATGAGAGTAGAACTCTAGCAATGAGGTTTTCTCCTCTCTTGTAAATTATTGCAAAGAGGTGAAGGTGGCCAAGAGGATCAAGAAGGCTTAAAGACCTATGAATGTATGAGATATATTCATGTAATAGATATGATCTATTAATTTAATCAACCCATCTAAAATCAACTAAGTAGTGCACATATAACTCTAGTACACTATTTGGATAAAGCTCATGGTCATCCCAACCTTAGATATATGCTAGGTAGGTTTATTTACTTATTTATACTTTCTTTATCCCATTGATATATGTTATGCATGGTTAGAATAAAGAACCTAAATAAACAAAGATAAAAATTGATGAGATATTCCAAGCAAGAAAATTCCTCAACTCAGAGGAGTCTAAGTTTGTCAAAATATTAAGTCAAATTGGATATAATTAAAGTGGGTTTAATAATCAAGCTTTCTACCAATTGGTATATGACATGAGATGCTACTTCAATTTTGTACCGGCTTACAAGTCATGGGACACATTATTGGAGTAAAGCTACGATCACTACCTTAGCGTAAGATGCACTTTAATTTAAAATTTACTATGACATTGTCTCACAAGTTGTGGAATGATTATAATTGATTTTATAATTAAAGATTGATTGGTAAGTCTAACTTAACACCTAGTAGTATATTGATGTTGCACAAGTCGTGGGTCTATACAAAAAGTGAGGTAAAACACATCAAGGATTGCATAGAGATGCAATTGGTAAAAATTACCAACCTTAGGATCATGAGTAGATGTCTCACAAGAGTCGTGGATCCATAAGTGATGCCTTTGGTCCTTTATTCTCACTAGGAAATGGGATCTTCCAAATTCTTAAGAGGGTAAGGAATTTGATAAAACAGTGGGAGCAAAACATGCTTAAAAGACTATAATCATGTTTTAAATATCAAATTCAATCAAGTTCTTACATTCTCTTTTTCACCTTTGTAGATTTGCAAAATCTCAATCAATGGCTAAGAATATGCTAAGCACCATATTAGAAACCAATAAACTAACTAAGTCAAACTACTTTGACTGAAAAAACCTCAAAATTGTTCTAGATTTTGAGAAATAGATGAATGACCTATACCAAGGTGCTCCAAATCCAATGCAGATCAAGAAACACATGAAATGTTCAAGAATTAGATTGAGGATCACCTCATGTCCTATAGTCTCATGATGGCATGATATGAGCACTAGAAGGCAAGATGGTCATTTTGGCATTAGAGGGAAAAATGGAGATTGCAACATGCCAGTAGGACCTATCACAAAAGCAAGAGCAAAGAGGTTGAAAGATGGCTTTGTAAATTTGGCAAAGTTTTTTGTTAAAGTGTTAAATCAAACATAGGCTAAGGAAGACAAGAATAAGTCAAGAAGTCAAAAAAATATAGTTAGACAGCCCATCACCTTGTGCTAAGGCTTCAAAAGGCTTAAGAAAGCCGAAAGAAGTCTTAAAAACGTATGTTGCTCCTGGAGAAATGAAGAAACTATAAACAAGTCAAACTCTTTTCCTAATTAGATTTAGGCTTGGATTATTATCCATAGGCTTAATTTATATCTTATTAATTAGGGCTTACAAGAAGAGTATAAATACTATCTTAAAAACATGTATGGAAACTTTTTATGAATATTGATTTATTTTCTACATTTTTCTCTAAGAAAAATCGTGATGTTGCTTGTTACATCTAGAAATGGAATATATTATTCAAGGTACTAATTCCTTCTAGTGTCTATTCAATTTCTAATTCTTATTTTCAATTATTTGCATTTCTAAGATCAAGTATCTTAAGGATTCTATGGAGAGGGTTTTCATTCTAGAGTTTGTTCAATATCAAATTGTGTTTGGAGTTTTAAGGTCATTATATGCTTTTAGTTCCACATCATTTGGTATCTGGAACCAATTTGTGATAGATTCCTATTTATCTTGTTTTTGTTTCCAACAAAAACAAACAAAAAAAAATTGGAGAAAAAATGAAAAAAAAATAAAAGAAAGCTCATTGTGAATTAAATATGGTTTTGTGATTCTTTTGCAATATTGTTTCATATTCATATCTTGGAGAATGTTAATTGAATGCAAAAGGTTGAATTTGTAGAATATATACCCTAAATTGCTTTAATTTTGAGAAATTGAAGTTAGGATTCTCTAGTGATTCAATTTGGGAATTTTTGACCTAAGCTTTCAAATTCTAGATTACCATTGCATAAGCTAAATAGGCTATTTAAAGTTGTTGTTTACGGTTGATTGTATATCAATTAGGTTAGAATTGAGTCATAATCAACCTTCCATTAGGATTAACCTAATTGTTTGCATACTTTCTATTTTATTGTTTTCATTTGCTATTTGTGTTATCTTTCTTTGTTTTAGCCTAATTTGCATATGTTCACATTAGATAAGTAACATATTACATTCTTGTTACTTAGTTAACATAAAAATCACGTGATACACATTCTTTGTTGTGTGTCATCATATCATTTTCCTTGCTAGTCACATTTACTTTGCCTTAAGACTTTGTGCTTTTCTTTCTTTGTTAGATTTTTCATTACTACTACCATATTGAATTTGCTTTGACTTGAATTAGTTTGATTTCTGCAGTACAATAACAACTGTGGTCAAAAGAGATAAACGGCATAAAAAGGTAAGCACATAAAAAAGGTAAAAGCCATAATTGAGTGCAAACATGAGGGTTCACATCTACTCAAGTGAAACATGTGAGGGCGTGTTTTTGTGAGGCTGATTTACAAACACTTCTTGAAGGTTTTTTTAGAATGAGTACTATTCTTTGAAGAAGAAAGGGTAAGGAACCCTCCGATAGAGAAAGATAATATGACACCAGATATGAAGGTGGTGTACAAGGCAATTTGTTGTGCAACCCCAAAGATATAATGATACTGAAGCCCCAAACACACAATTTGATATTAAACCTATCCTAGAATAAAAAATTATCCCTGTTAAACCCCTAAGATACTCAATCTTAGAAATATAAATAATTGGGAATAAGAATCAAATATTGAATAAACATTGGAAAGAAGTAAGTACCATGGAAGAACCTATTGAATTTCTTAATACAACAAGCAACATCATCATTTTTCTGGAGAGAAAAATGCAGAAAATAAATCAATATTCATCAAAAATTTGCTGCACACATTTTTAAGAGAGTATTTATACTTTCATCATAAGCCCTAATTAAAATAAGATATAAAATAAGCCCACAGACAATAATCCAAGCCCAAATCCAATTTAAAATAAGAGTTTGAATTGGTCGCAGCTTTCCTTTACTCCATGGGTCCCACATGTTTGGGAACTCTTTTGGCCTTCTTTGGCTTTTTCAAGCTTTATACACTAAGCATAAGGTGTGGGCTATCCATCTTCATTCTTTTGGCTTCTTGACATGCTCTAATCGTCCTTAGCATATTGTTAATGCATCTCTTCAACAATAACTTAGCCAAAATTGCAATGCCATCTTTCAACCTCTTTACTTTTGCTCTTTTGATAGGTCTTATAGGCATGTTGCAATCTCTATTTTACACTTCAATGCCAAAATATCCATCTTTCCCTGTAGTGCCTCTTGTGCTCCTATCAGTCCCTCCCTCCTCTAAAAGATTCATTCATGAATCTGAATCCATATCAAAAGGATGAAGATCAGAAACATCAAAAGTAGCAGGAACTTTATACTCATCTGGAATGTCAATTTTTTCAAAGTTATCATTAATCTTTTCTAGCACTTGGAATGGACCATCTCCACTAGCATCAGCTTGAATTTTCTTTTATCAAGAAACTTTTCCTTTCTCAAATGAACCCAAACCCAATTACCAAGTTCAAATATCACCTACTTCCACCTCTTATTCACTATTTGGGTAGTCAACATGTTTCTCTTTTCAATCATCTCACATGCCTCCATATGTATAGTTTTAACCTTTTCAGCCTTGCTTTCACCATCGAAGTTAACAGTACACTCAAAGGTAAATGAGTTAAATCCAAAGCAGTCAAAAGATTAAAACTATATACAATTTCAAAAGGATAAAAACCTGTAGAAAAATGTATTGAACTATTATAAGCAAATGCAATAGAAGGCAAACAATCGTCCCAAGTTTTCAAATTTGTTCCTACAACAGCACACAACAAAGTACCCAAAGTTCTACTTACCACTTTCGTTTGTCCATCAATTTGTGGATGACAAGTAGTAGAATAAAAAAGTTTGGTACTTAAGTTACCCCCACAAAACCTTCCAAAAGTAGCTCAAGAACTAACATCCCTATCAGAAAAATAGATCTAGGGACACCATGCAATCTTATAATTTCTCTAAGGAATAAATCAACAATGTTAATGGCATCATTAGTTTTATGACAAGCAATAAAGTGTGCCATCTTGCTAAATCCACCAACCACAGCAAATGTACTATCTCTACTCTTCCTAGTTCTAGGAAAATTAAGTACAAAATCCATAGAAATATCTTCCCAATTTGCAATAAGAATAAGTAAGCATATATACAATCCATAAGGCATAAACTCAGATTAGCTTGTTTACATGCAATACATTTAGAACATATTTTCTCAACATCTTTTCTCATGCCAAGCCAATGTAAATGCTCACTTAAAACATCTAAAGTCTTATATGCACACCAAAATAACCCATCAATCTATCACTATGTGATTCCTTAACTAGTAACTCATGTATAGAACAATCAGGCGCACAAATTCTATTGCCAATAAATAGGTAACCTTCATGTCTATAGAATTTATTAAATGCACCATGTAATTTTTCAAGCATCATCTAACCAATGGATAGGATAGCGATACTTAACTATAATTTTGTTGACTGTTCTACTATCTATATACATTCGCCAAGTTTTATCCTTCTTTAGAATTAATAGCATAGGTACAACACACGAATTCATGCTCACCCTCACATGTCTTTTTGCTAGCAACTCCTCCACTTGCCTCTGAAGCTCTTTTGTCTTCTCAAGATTTCATTTTTAGGCTAGTTGGTTAGGAATTTGAGATCTAAGCACAAAGTTGAATTGATGCTCAATTCCTCTCAATGGTGGTAAACCAGTAGACATCTCATTAAGGAATACGTCATCAAATTCATGCAATAAACAAAAAAAAACACTAGGCAAATTAGGGTTAAAGTTAGTTTTAGATAATAAAACCTCCTTATACCTAATCACTATCAAAGCTCTCTTACCTAGAAAAGCATTCTTTAAATCTCTCTCTTTTGTATAGAAATGTTGCTTTTTCTCAACTTTTTCACTCTTTCATTAACTCTTTCTTTTCTCTTTCTTTACTTTTCTCATTCTTTCCTCTCTTTTCACTCACTAGTTTTTTCTCCCTCACACATCCCTCTTTTCTTGTTTGCACTTGTGGAGTCATTCATCATTGGCCATTTATCTTTATTTTTTTCTCTCATGGCGTCTTTTCTCTTATTATTTTTTTAACCTCACAACCTAAACTCCTACAAAAGATTATTGAAGTTTTCATTTGGTCAAGATAAACTTCCTTAGGTAATAAAGGTGCAAGAGTGACTTTCAATCCATTATGCTTAAAGGAATATCTATTCTTGTACCCATCATGCATTACATGCTTGTCAAATTGATGTGGCCTATCCAACAATCTATGGCCAGCCTGCATGGGTACTACATCGCGAACAACCTCATCACTATATCTCACAACAGTAAAAGCTACCACAACTTGCCTAGTAATTTTCTTTTCTCCACTATTATTCAATCCATTGTTGCTTATATGGATTAGGTAGTTATCACACTTTAGCCCTAATTTCTCAACTAAAGTGGTACTAGCCACATATGCACAACTACTTCTATTATTTATTAAGCTACACACCTTACCACTTATCAAGTATCTGGTGTGAAATGTGTTTTCTCGTTGTTCTAAGCTCTCTTCTTTAACATTCAAGTTCAATGCATGCTTATCAACAAGAGATTCACCTTGAACAGCATATTCAACATTATCTTCATTACTAAAAACATCCCCTAAAGGTGGCACATCATTATCACTACAATCAAACTTATTATCATCATTAGACTCAAATATAATTTCACTACCCATAAGAATCATACCTTTTTTGTTTGGACATTCAGATGCATAATAACCCAAACCCTGACATTTAAAGCACTTATTATCCCTATGTCTAGAAGTAGTAGTGGAAGAAGAAGAATTAGAAGTGTTATTTTGTAGAATGGATATCTTATCCTTATTCTTATATGCATGTAGCCCTTTCTCTTTGGAAATTAAGCACTTATCTCTCTTATTTTCATCATATTTTTTCCATTCTAAACCCCATTTTGAGTTGGAATTTTGAAATGCTTGGGCTGCATCTCTTTACTTTTGTTATTTCTCTACCTTCATAGCCATACTCACAAAATCCTCTATCTCCACATAATGTTGTAGGTCCATAATATTAGCAATTTCTATACTTAAACCACTAATAAATCTAGTCATTGTCACTTCTATATCTTCCTTTATGTTGGCCTTAATCATCAACACCTCCATCTCCTTATGGCAGTCCTCAATTGACTTAAACCCTTGAATAGGCCTTTGTAGTTTTGATATATGTTTATGTAATAGTAAGATGGAACAAATCATTTCTTCATAATGGCCTTCATGTCTACCCAAGTCTTAATAGGTTTCTAACCAATCTCTACCTAGACTACATTTTAAAAACTTGCAAGAAGTGTTAGCAAAAAAAAGCCTCACAAAACACTTTCTCACGTGTTTCACTCAAGTAGATGTGAACCCTTATGTTTACACTCAATACTGGCATTTGTTCTCTTTATGTGCTCACTTGTTTATGCCTTTTACCTCTCTTGACCACAGTGAGTGCTGCACTTCAAAGGTCAAACTAATTCAATTCAAAGCAAATTCACAAGTGGTATTTATATAGGAGTAGCAATGAAAAATGTCACAAAGAAAGAAAAACACAAAGTCTAAAGGCAAAGTAAATGTGACCATCATAGAAAATGATGTGATAACACATGAGAAAGAAAGTGTCATGTGATTTTTATGCAAACTAAGTAACAAGAATGTAATATGTTACTTATCTAATGTGAACATATGGAAATTAAGCAAAAAAAAAGAAAAAAAAACACAAAAAGTGAATAAAAATGACAAAACAGAAAATATGCAAAATATTTGGGTAATCCCATTGAAAGGCCAATTATGACACAATTCTAACCCAATTGTTGTACAATCAAACTCCAAATGGAAACTAAAAATAGTCCATTTAACTTATGCAATGGCAATTCAAAATTTGAAAGCCTAGGTCAAAAACAACCAAAAATGAATCACTCAAGAACCCTAACTTTAATTTCTCAAAATTAGAGCAATCCTAGGTGTATATTTTGTAAATTCAATTTTTTGTGTTCAATTGGCGTTCTTCAAGATAGGAATATACAATAATATTGCAAAAGAATCACAAAACCACAGTCAATTCATGATTTGATTTTTTTTATTTCCAATTTTTTTTATTTTTTCTTTTTATTTCTTTTGCTAGAAATAGAAACAAGATAAATAGGAATTTATCTCAACCTAGCTCCAAATACCAAATGATTCAGAACCCTAAGGATATAATGATCCTAAAACCCAAAACACATAATTTGATATTAAACAAATCCTAGAATAAAAACCCTCCCTATTGAACCCCTAAGATACTTGATCTTGGAAACACAAATAATTGGAAATAAGAATAAAAAATTGAATAAAAACTAGAAAGAATTAGTATCTTGAAAGAACCTATTTAATTTCTTGATGCAACAAACAATGCCATGGCTTTTCTTGAGAGAAAAATGTAGAAAATAAATCAATATTCATAAAAAATCTGTCATACACATCTTTTAGCGAGTATTTATACTCTTCTTGCTAGTCTTAATTAAAATAAGATATAAACTAAGCCTAAGGATAATAATTCAAGCCCAAATCTAATTAGAATAAAAGTATGACTAGATCATAGCTTTCTTTTTTCTCCATGAGTCCCAAACATGTGGGAATTCTTTTCTCCTTCTTAGGCCTCTTCACGCCATATACACCAAGCACAAGGTGATCGACTATCTAACTTTATTCTTTTGGCTTCTTAAAATGCTCTTATTTTCCTTAGCCCATTCTTGATACATTTTTCAACCACTTTTGCTTTTGCTCTTGTGATAGGTCCCATTGGCATGCAATTTTTATTTTGGTCTCCAATACCAAAATAACCATCTTGCCCTATAATACCATGAAACTGAAAGCCTTTATGTCTATAAAATTATTATACACACCATGCTCACATGCAATCTACAAATCAACAAAGTTAATATCTGTTGCATACATATCTTCAAATTGTTCAAATCCTAACAACTTAGATGTAAGTGTAGTGATTAAAGCATCTATCTTAGACAATGCATCAGCAACAATATTTTCTTTTTTTTGCTTATAATAAATCACTTATAGAAAAGCCTTAATAAATTCTACCCAATTAGCATGTCTTTTATTCAATTTTCCTTGGACCTTTAAATGCTTCAAAGACTCATGATCAGTATGCATAACAAATTCTTTAGGAAGTAAGCCTTAATAAATTCTACCTACTTAGCATACCTTTTATTCAATTTCACAATGGAGTCATTGGAGCACAAGATGGTTATTTTATCATTGGAGGTCAACATGCTAGTGAGACCTATCAGAAGAGTAAAAGTAAAGAGGTTGAAAGATGGCTTTGCAAATTTGGCTAAGTCATTTGTTAAAGAGATGTATTAAGAACTGGATAAGGAATATAAGAGCATGTCAAGAAGCCAAACAAATGAAGTTGGACAGCCCATCACCTTGTTCTTAGTGTATAAAGTTTGAAAAGGCCCAAAAAGGCTAAAAGAAGTCCCAAACAAATGGTACTCATAGAGAAAAGAAAAGGCTATAACCAAATCAAACTCTTATTCTTAATTAGATTTAGACTTGGATTATTATCCATAAGCCTAGTTTATATCTTGTTTTAATTATGGCTTGCAAGAAGAGTATAAATACTCTCTTAAAAAAGTGTGTCATAGATTTTTGATGAATATTGATTTATTTTCTGTATTTTTCTCTAAAGAAAAACCACAATGTTGCTTGTTGCATCAAGAAATTGAATAGGTTTTTTTAAGTTACTAATTCCTTCTAGTGTTTATTCAATTTCTTATTCTTATTCCCAATTATTTACATTTCTAAGATCAAGAATCTTTGGGGTTTAGTAAGGAGGGTTTTTATTCTAGAGTTTGTTCAATATCAAATTGTGTGTTCAGGGTTTCATAATCAAAATATCATTGCGTTTTTTCAACATTTGGTATCTAGTGCCAACTTGAGATAAATTCCTATTTATCTTGTTTTGTTTCCAACCAAAAAAGAAAAAAAGAGAAAAAAATGAAAAACATGAAAAAAAAATCATATCATGAGTTGACTGTGTTTTTGTAATTCTTTTGCAATATTGTTGCATATTCCTATCTTGGAGAATGCAAATTGAACATAGAAAATTGAATTTGCAGCATATACACCATAAATTGCTCTATTTTTGAAAATTTAAAGTAGGGTTCTTAAGTGATTCAATTTGGGGGGTTTTGACCTAAGCTTTCAAATTCCAAATTGACATTGCATGAGCTAAATTAGCTATTTTTAGTTGTTGTTTGGAGTTGATTGTACATCAATTAGGCTAGAATTGAGTCATAATCAGTCTTTTAATAGGATTAATCCAATTCTTTGCATCCTTTTTGTTTTGTTGTTTTTATTCACTCTTTGTGTTTTCTTTCTTTGATTTAGCCTGATTTCCATCTGTTCACATTAGATAAGTAACATATTGCATTCTTGTTACTTAGTTTGCATAAAAATCACATGATAGATATTCTTTCTCATGTGTCATCACATCATTTTCCATGCTGGTCATATTTACTTTACCTCTAAACTTTGTGCTTTTCTTTCTTTGTTAGGTTTTTCATTGTTACTCCCATAAAAATACTACTTGTGAATTTTCTTTGAATTGATTAGTTTGATTTTTGAAGTACAACATTCGCTGTGGTCAAAAGATAAGAAGCATAACTAGGCGAGCACATAAAAAAGGTGAAAACCAAAATTAAGTGCAAACATAAAGGTTTACATTGAGTAAAACGTGTGAGGGAGTACTTTGTAAGGCTATTTTTGCTAACACTTCTTGCAAGTTTTTAAAATAAGTAGCATTCTTCCAAGGAGAGAGGCTAAGGAACTCTCTAGTGAGGAAGCTAATATGACACCAGATATGAAGATCATGTACAGGGTATTTATTTGTCAATTTTAGAAGTTGAATAGTCAGCTTGATGAGATGGATGAGTAGAGAAATGAGGTGGCACAAAATATTTTTGGGAATAACAGATGAAATAGGCCTCCATATGAGTTTAATCAAGATATGTTTATAATAGTAGTTTGGCTAAGAATAGAAGACTTAAAGCTAGATTCGAAGTTATGAGGGACAGCAGTTTAAATGCCATCAAGTTGAAAATTCCATAATTTAAAGGGAAAAATGATGCTGAAGCATACTTGGAGTAGGAGAGAAAGATGGAGTTGATCTTTGATTGCTATAATACTTTGAAGAGAAAAGTGAGACTTGCACTAGTTGAATTCACTCACTATGCATTAGTTTGGTGGGATTAATTAGTGCAATCTAAGAGAAGAACTAATGAGGCACCTATTGAGACTTGGGCAGATTATGAAGGTCATTATGAAGAAAAGATTTGTTCCATCTTACTATTACAAAGAGATACACCAAAACTACAAAGACTCATTCAAAGGTCTAAGTCAGTTGAGGACTACCATAAAGAGATAGATGGACATGTTGATGATTAAAGCCAACATAGAGAAGGATATAGAAATGACAATGGCTAGATTTATTAGTAGTTTGAATAGAGAAATTGTTGATGCTATAGATCTACAATATTATGTAAAGATGCAGGATTTGGTGAGTATGGCTATAAATGTAGAGAAACAACAAAAACAAAGATGGTAGCCCAGGCGTTTCAAAATTCCAACTCAAAATAGGGTTCAAACTGACATAAATATGATGAAATAAAGGAGAAAGAGCTGGATGCATCAAAGAACAAGGATAAGAAGTTTATTCTACAAACAGTACTTCTAATTCTTCTTTTCCACTACTACTTCAAGACATAGGGATATTAAGTGTTTTAAATGTCAAGGTAGTGAAATTATATCAGAGTTTGATAATGATAATAAGTTTGATGGCAACGATAATAATATGCCACCTTTAATGGATGTTACTAGTGATAAAGATAATGTTGAATATGATGTTCATGGTGAATCTTTTATTACTAGGCATGCATTGAACTTGAATGCTAAGAAAGAGAGCTTAGAACAAAGAGAAAATATATTTCACACCAGATACTTGACAGGCAGTAAGGTGTGTAATATAATAATTGATGGAGGTAGTTGTGCTAATGCGGTTAGTATAATGTTAGATGAGAAATTAGGGCTAAAGTGTGATAAATACCCTAATCCATAAAGGCTGCAATGGTTGAATGATAGTGGGCAGGTAAAAGTTTGGTAGCTTTTACTATTGGGAGATATTGTGATGAGGTAGTTCGTGGTGTAGTACCCATGCAAGCTAGCCATATATTGTTGGGTAAGCTATAGTAATTTGACAGGCGTGTAATGTATGATAGGTATACGAATAGATATTTCTTTGAGCATAATGGACAAAAAGTCACTCTTGCACCTCTATCAGGCAAGAAAGTTTACCTCAACTAGATTAAACTTCAACAATCTTCTTATGGGAATTCGAGTTGTGAGGTTACAAAAATAATGAAAGAAAAGAGGCCATGAGGAAGAGGAAAAAGAATAAAGATAAAGGCCCAATGGTAAGTAAATACAAGTGCAAACAAGAAAGAGAGATGAGTAGGAGAGAAAAAGATAGTGAGAGAAAAGAATGAGAAAGGCTAAGGGAGTGAATAGAAAAAGTTAGCGAAGAGTAAAAAGGTTGAGAAAAAGCAATGTTTCTATGTAAAAGAGAGAGAGATTTATGGAACTCTTTTTTAGGCTAGAGAGCTTTGATAGTGATTAAGTATAAAGAGGTTTTATTATTTGAAATTGACCTTAACCTTAATTTGCCTAATGTTTTTGTCTCTTTATTGCTGGAGTTTGATTATGTATTCCCTAATGAGAGATGCCTATAGGTTTATCACCATTGAGAGGAATTGAGCATCAAATTAACTTTGTACCAGTATCTCAAATTCCTAACCGACCAACCTACAAATGTAATCCTAAGGAGATAAAGGAATTTCAAAGATAACTATAAGAGTTGCTATAAAAAGATATGTGAGGGAAAGCATGAGTTTGTGTACTGTACTTGTGCTATTGGTTCCAAAAAAGGATAAAACTTGATGGATATGCATGGATAGTAGAGTAGTCAATAAAATTACAATTAAGTATTGCTATCTTATCCCTAGGGTAGATGATATGCTTGAAGAATTAATTTAAAAAGCGATTATCAAATTAGGATGAAACCTAGGGATAAGTAGAAAACTACATTTAAATTAAATATAGCTTATATGAATGGTTGGTTATGCCATTTGGTTTGACTAATGCACTTAGTACTTTCATGAGATTAATGAACCATGTATTGCTTGAATTTATGGGTATATTTGTTGTTGTTTATTTTAATGATGCCTTGATATATATAGTAAATGCTTAGCTGATCATATAATGCATGTTAAGGTTGTTTTAACTGCTCATAGGAAGGAGAAGTTGTATATAAACCTTAACAAATGTACTTTTTGCATTGTTAAACTTCTATTTCTTAGTTTTGTCATGATTACACATGGCAATGGGATGGAAGATAAGTAGATGAAGGGTATTCAAGAATGGCCAACTCCTAAGACAGTGAAATTGGGAGTTTTCAAGGATTAGCTAGCTTTTATAGGAGGTTTGTACATGATTTTCTACTATAGCTGCTCCATGGATTGGGATTATTAAAAAAGAAAGTTATCTTTAAATGGGGAAAGGAACAAGAACATGCATTCAATACATTGAAATATAAATTGCATTTAGCTTCTATTCTTGTTTTACCTAATTTTAATAAAATTTTTGAGATTAAGTGTGATGCATCTGGGATTGGGATTTGTGCTGTTTTAATACAAGAAAAACATCCCATTGCATACTTTAGTGAGAATTTGAATGGTGCTCAACTTAGATATTCCACTTGTGATAAGGAATTATATGCCTCAGTTTGTGTGCTAGACATTTGGCAACATTATTTGCTTCCCAAGGAATTTGTTATACATACTAATCATCAATATTTGAAGCATTTAAAGGGCCAAGGGAAATTGAATAGAGGGCATGCTAAGTAGAATTTAGTAAGGCTTTTTCATATGACATTTGTTGTAAGTAGGGAAAGAAAAATATTGTTGCTAATGCATTATCAAGGAGACATGCTTTAATCACCACACTTATATCTAAGTTGTTAGGATTTGAGCAATTTAAAGAAATGTATGTAACTGATGTTAACTTTGCTGATTTGTATAATACATGTGAGCATGTGGCATTTAATAAATTCTATAGACATGAAGGTTTTCTATTTCATAGCAATAGAATTTGTGTGCCTGCTTGTTTTGTGCATGAGTTGCTAGTTAGGAAATCACATAATTATGGATTAATAGGTCATTAGCTGAGGTCCCTCTGTAGCTATCACTCAATCCAATATAGGTTCTCCAAAATCTTGAATATCAATTCTATGGCCTATGTTTAGCAATAGAAATCTTGAGTTTGTACCCCTTGATGTATAACCTATCATTAAGGTCTTTAAACTCTTGTTTTCTATATATGAAGTTACATTTTCTTAACCACTTCCTTTGTTTTTTAACTCTTAATTCACTAGCTCATTTAGCTCTATAGCTACAAGGCCTAATACCTCCTAGCTCATTTGGCTCATCAGTTAACTTATAGCTCTCTCGGCACCCATCCTGGCTTATTAGCCTTATTTGGTGCTGCTTTCTTGGCTTTCAGCCGCTAATCAATAGACCAGCTATTCTATTTCCCTCATATGATTCGTGAAATAGTGTTGGTCATTTAACTAATGGAGCATAAGACTTTAGATGTTTTGAGTGAGCATTTCTATTAATCTGGTATAAGAAAAGACGTTGAGAAAGTGTGTTCGAAATGTATTGCGTGTAAACAGGCTAAATAATAGTCTATGTGCCTCATAGATTGTATACACCCTTACCTATTCCTACTGCACCTTGGGTTGATATTTTTATAGATTTTGTTCTCGATTGCCTAGAACTAGGAAGGGTAGAGATAATATATTTGTTCTAGTTGATAAATTTAGCAAGATAGCACACTTTCTTTATTGTCATAAAATTGTTTATGCCACTAACATTACTGATTTGTTTTTTCAAGAAATTGTGAGATTATATGGTGTCCCTAGATCTATTATTTCAGATAGGAATGTTAAGTTCTTGAGCTACTTTTGGAAGGTTTGTAGGGGTAAGTTAGGTATTAAACTTTTGTATTCTACTACTTGTCATCCACAAACTAATAGATAAACTAAAGTGGTAAATAGAACTTTGGGTATTTTGTTGCCTATTGTTGTTGGAAAGAATTTGAAAACTTAGGAAGATTGTTTGCCTTTTATTGAATATGCTTATAAATAGGTCAATACTTTCTTCTACAAGTTTTTCACCTTTTGAAAATGTATATAGTTTTAATCCTTTGACTATTTTAGATTTAACTCCTTTGATTTTGATTGATATTTCTAACTTAGATGTTGAAAGCAAGGCTAAAAAGATTAAAACTATACATATGAAGGCACGTGAGATGATTGAAAAGAGAAATACGTTGACTACCTAAAGAGTGAATAAGGGGTGGAAGCAAGTGATATTGAACCTAGTGACTGGGTTTGGGCGCATTTGAGAAAGGAAAGGCTTCCTAATCAAAGAAAATCCAAGCTTTACACTAGAGGAGATGGTCCATTCCAAGTGCTAGAAAGATTAATGATAATGCTTACAAGAATAACATTCTATGTGAGTATAACGTTTCTGCTACTTTTGATGTTTCTAATCTTTCTCCTTTTGATATGGATTCAAATTTGAGAAGAATCTTTTGGATGAGGGAGAGACTGATATGAGCCCTGGATGCACTAGAAGGCAAGATGGTTATTTTGGCATTGGAGGACAACATGCTAGTAGGACCTATCAAAAAAGCAAAAGTAAAAAGGTTGAAAGATGGCACTACAAATTTGGCTAAATTATTTGTTGAAAAGATGTATCAAAAATAGGCTGAGGAACATAAGAGCATGTTAAGAAGCCAAAGAATAAAGCTGAACAACCCATCACCATGTGCTTGGTGTATAAAGCTTGAAAATGCCCAAGAAGGCCAAAAGAAGTGCCAAACGTATGGGACTCATGGACAAAAAAAGAAGCTATGACCAAGTCAAACTCTTATTCCTAATTGGATCTTGGTTTAGATTATTATCCGTAGCTTAGTTTATATTTTATTTTAATTAGAGCTTGCAATGAGAGTATAAATACTTTTTTAAAAATGTGTATGAAATATTTTTGATGAATATTAATTTATTTTCTATATTTTGTTCTCAAGGAAAACCACAACATTGCTTGTTGCATCAATAAATTAAATAGGTTCTTTCAAGGTACTAATTCTTTCTAGTGTTTATTCAATTTCTAATTCGTATTCCCAATTATTTGTATTTCTAAAATCAAGTGTCTTAGGGGTTTAATAGGAAGGGTTTTTATTCTAAGGTTTGTTCAATATCAAATTATGTTCTTGAGGTTTTAGTATCATTTATATCCATGGGATTCCGCATCAAAATGCCTTATACATCACCTTCATATCCAATGTTACATTAGCTTCCTCATTAAATAGTGTCCCTTACCCTCCCATCTTCATAGAATAGCACTCATTTAAGAAAAAAAAAACTACAACAAATGTTAGCAAAACAGCCCCATAAAAGCACTCCCTCACGTGTTTCATTCAAGTAGATGTAAACCTTCATGTTTGCACTCAATTCTAGCTTTTACCCTCTTTACGTGCTCACCTATTTATGCCTTTTACCTCTCTTGACCACAGTGAATGTTGCACTTCCAAAATCAAACACAAATTTAATTCAAAACAAATTTACAAGTAGTATTTATGTAGGAGTAGCAATGAAAAACCTAACAAAGAAAAAAAAGCACAAAGCCTAGAGACAAAGTAAATGTGACCAGCATGGAAAATAATGTGATGACACACAAGAAAAAATGTGTATCATGTGATTTTTATGCAAACTGAGTAACAAGAATGCAATATATTACTTATCTAATGTGAATAGATGAAAATTAGCTAATAAAACAAAGAAAAAAAACACAAAGAGTGAATAAAAACAACAAATCGAAAGTATGCTAAGAATTCGGTTAATCCTAATGGAAGGTTGATTATGACTCAATTCTAACTCAATTGATGTACAACCAAACTCCAAACAGCAACAAAAAATTGCCAGTTTAGCTTATGCAATGGCAATTTGGAATTTGAAAGCCTAGGTCAAAAACCCCCAAATTAAATCACTCAGGAACCCTAACTTTAATTTCTTAAATTAAAGCAATCTAAGGTCAAAATTTTGCAAATTCTATTTTTTTTTCTTGTGTTCAATTGGCATTCTCTAAGATAGGAATATGTAATAATATTGCAAAAGAATCACAAAACCATAATCAATTCACGATCTGATTTTTTTTCATTAAAATAAATCAATATTCATCACTAATCTATCACACACATTTTTAAGAGAGTATTTATACTCTCCTTGTAAGCCCTAATTAAAATAAGATATAAACTAAGCCTACAAACAATAATTGAAGCATAAATCCAATTAAGAATAAAAGTTTGACTTGGTCATAGCTTCTTCTTTTGTCCATGAGTCCCACACGTTTGGGAATTCTTTTAGCTTTCTTAGGCCTTTTCAAGCCTTATACACCAAGTACAAGGTGATGGGTTGCCTGTCTTCATTCCTTTGGCTCCTTGACATGCTCTTATCTTCTTTAACCTATTCTTGATATATCTCTTCAACAAATAACTTAGCCAAATATGCAAAGCCATCTTTCAACCTCTTTTCTTTTGCTCTTGTGATAAGTCCCATTAGCATGTTGTAATCTCCATTTTTCCCTTGAATGCCAAAATAATCATCTTGCCCTTTATTGCCACGAAACAGAAAACCTTTATATCTATGAAATTTATTAAATACACCATGCTCGCATGAGATATACAAATCAGCAAAGCCAATATCAATAGCATACATATCTTTAAACTACTAAAATCATAACAACTTAGATGTATGTGTAGTGATTACAGCATATCTCCTGGACAATGCATCAGCAACAATGTTTTCCTTTTCCTGTTTGTCGCAAATCACATATGGAAAAAACGACAATAAATTCTACGCATTTAGCATACCTTTTATCCAATTTCCCTTGACCCTTTACATGCTTCAAAGATTCATGATTATTATGTATAACAATTCTTTAGGAAGCAAGGCTCAATAAATTTTACCCACTTAGCATGCCTTTGATTCAATTTCACAATGGAGGCACTAGAGCACAAAATGGTTATTTTAGCATTAGAGAGCAAAATAGAGATTGCAACATGCCAATGGGACCTATCACAAGAACAAAAGCAAAGAGGTTGAAAGATGTCTTTTCAAATTTGGCTAAGTCATTTGTTGAAGATATGCATAAAAAATGTGCCAAGGAACGTAAGAGCATGTCAAGAAGCCAAAAGAATGAAGTTGGATAACCCATCACCTTGTGCTTGATGTATTAAACTTGAAAAAGCCTAGGAAGGCCAAAAGAAGTCCCAAACATGTGGGAATCATGGACAAAATAAAAAGATATGATAAAGTCAAACTCATATTCCAAATTGAATTTAGCTTAGATTATTATCCGTAAGCTTAGTTTATATCTTATGTTAATTAGGGCTTGCAAGGAAAGTATAAATACTCTCTTAAAAATGTGTATGGAAAATTTTTGATGAATATTTATTTATTTTCTTTTTTTTTCTCTCAAAGAAAAACCATGACATTACTTGTTACATCAAGAAATTAAGTCGGTTCTTTCAAGGTAATAATTCTTTCTAGTGTTTATTCAATTTCATATTCATATTCCTAATTATTTTCATTTCTAAGATCAAGTATCTTAGGGGTTCAATAGGGAGGGTTTTTATTTTAAGGTTTGTTCAATATCAAATTGTGTGTTTGGAATTTTGGGATCATTACATCCTTAGGGTTTTGTATCAAGAACTAAGGATTTGTTTCTAGTATACGAGAATGGATAATTAAAACTTGAGGGGTTATCATACTCTAGTTTCCAATCCGATGAAGATGACCTCAAATTCACTTTTGGATTTATTTTTTTTCCCAATGGTGGTGCGGTGAGTTAGAAGAGTTCCAAAAAAAGACACCATAGTCGATTCAACCATTGAAGTGGAATACATTGCGGCTTCAAACACCACAAAGTAAGGTGTTTAGGTGAAAAACTTCATCCAAGGGTGGGATGTTGTGCCTAACATACAAGAGCTAATAGTTGTCTTTTGAGATAACATAGGAGCCATTACACAAGCAATGAATCCTAAATCTCATTAATGATCCATACATAAATAAATATATTATCATTTGATCCGTGAAATCATTAATAGAGGTAACATGTGAAAAGATAAGATTACCTTCGAAGAGAATATAGCAAATCCACTACCTATACCCCATAAAAGCAAAAACATATTAAAGATATCTTAGAAGATAGGCTTGAAAGCTATGGAGAATTTGCTTTAGGAAAGCAGAAGATTGTTGGAATAATGCCCTATAAGCTAATTAGATTGACATGCACAACTACTCTGTGTAAAAAAAAAAAAAAAACTACTCCATGTAACAATCTTGATTGAATGATATTTATAAAATGGCCGTCTTCATCTTATGCTTTAAGAATTTTCACAAGCATTTAGTTGAAGGCCTTGAATCATACAAGATGTGGAGCTTGGTCACACATATGATAATGATCATGAAATGAGTCTCTATGGTCATTATTTTAAATATCCAAGTTATAGAATCTTATGAGATAAGGCATCTAAAATTTAGATAGACTTGCACTAACGATGCATATCCCAAGGAATTGGATATTGTCATGTTTCATGGGCAATCTATGTTAGATACAAATGTACATTAATGGGTATTTGTTAGAGAACAAGTTTACTAAAGGCCCAGTTAGAGAATCTACAAGGTAGCCATAGTAGCATGTCGGTAACGGCAAGTTCTATAGCTTACGATAGTGCATATGATTAGTCCTTTTGACTTGAGGTTCTATAGTAACTTTGTATTTTGGTTTTTATACTTTAATTTTGCTCCAACCATATAGTGGGTCACCTAGGACTTAGGTTGGGCTCAAGCTACCTAGTATAGAGGTTGGTGAGTTCCAAGATACGATTCATTTCACCTATTTGTGAAAAATGGGTTGATATTCTATACTCTAAGATGATCTATTCTAAGAAATCCTAGTGAAAGTGATATGGAAATTTGAAGGAGTTTTCAAAGTTCATGTCATAATGAAGAATTGAACATCAAGAATAGATACATAGTTATCGAGATTATTAAGGAGCCAACAAATATCTTGCCCTAAGCCTTTCTCAAGAGATAGGAAATGGAATGACTATTTTTGCACGATAATTGTACGTAGCAATGGTTCACCCTCAATTAATTTGTCTAATTAGAATGGCTCCATAGGTTTGTACTAGACATCGACTATGAAGATTAGGTACTCTTTAGTTAATAGAGACTAATTGATAGAGTAATTATTTAAAAGAGTTCTAACTAATTGGAATATTCAATATTCAATAGATCACAAAGAGTTGTGAGCCCACGTCGAGTTAATTGGTGAACCTAAAGGATTACACATAAAATTCTAGAACACTCTTACTTGATTGAAGAAATTATCTAAAAAGTTAGATAATTATATTGATCAAGTTCATTGGAGAAAGAATCTAAGTTAGCTAATTATTAATTGATTACTATGGCTTGATTAATTTAATTTTTATATTAATCAAAATAATTTAAAGAGTTAAATTAGGTCAATTAAATTAAAGAGTTAATTTAATTGGTGCCATGTGGCAATTTAATTAGTTAAAGTCAACTTAAAAAGTTAAGTTGATTAACTTAACTTAAGGAGTCAAGTTAACCCAATTAAAATAAGGAGTTAATTTAATTACTTTGAAAATATAATTTTGGCAGAAAAATTAAATGAGGAGTCCATTTAATATTAGTGAGTTGGCATTCTTAATTTTAGAAATTAAAAATGCAACTTGACTAGTGAGTTGGCATCTTAGGTGGCATTGTGATGTGTGTGTGATAGAAGCTTCCCAAGCTTCCATCTCACACTATAAATACACTACACTCCCTCTCATGGACAGCCACTTTATGCCATAATTTCCAGCTGCATTTTTCCTTCCAATCAAGTGGTGATCTTATGTGTTTAGAGAAACCACTATCTAAATTCTCTCTAACAATTTTCTCTCTCCAATAACTCCCTCACACTTTCTTCTTCATCCTCCTTCATCTTTCTCATATCTCTAGCTAATTGAGAGAGGATTTAGGGTGACTTTAGGTGTGTCAACTAGCTTTAGAGGCTTCACAATTAGAGAGCTTTGAAGTGGTGGATCAAATTCTTTCAAGGTAGTGGCTGATTTTGGTGTTGATTGTCAACCAATGGTTTGTGGATTTCATTTTATGAATTGCCACAACTTCAAGCATGGCTTGCAGCAGATTCTAGGAGCAAAAGTGGTTATAATTGACATACATTGGAAAGGAGTTGGACGTTCTTGGAGAAAAAGTCGAATTCCTTGCTTGGAAAGAGTTTGATAGTGAGATCTTCCTAGTTGCCATTCATTTTCATGATTTTGCCTACTTTTGCAAATTATTATGGGTCCAACACCTCTTTTACTTTCACAAGGGGATAGAGTTTTAAGTGGGAGGGTTTGAGTTTTTCATTTGTTTGCCTATTGGGTTATCTTTCTACAAGTTATAGGCTCTATTCATGTAGATGACACCAAAATGATGTGGTGAAACTTTGGAAATGTGTTTTTGGAAAGGTTTAAGGTGAATATTAGACTTCAGGTGAGATTAGACTCAGTTTGATAAGTGCTAGGTTGAATATACAAGCACAAAAGCCTAATTAGGCTTACTATAGTGGCCTTTCGCTAAGACCTCTAATACTTGAGATAGTAAATCGGAGAGGATAATAAAGTGATTATTAGTCGAGGCAAAATGTAAAATAGTGGGCTTACCTCCTTCAAGATGATTCGTTGCATTTTATAAGGCTATCATCCTGAATTCCCTTATTTGTCTTTCTTTTTGTCAATCAGCTCCTTATGTTATCTCAGTGTTACCCTATGGGCTCCTAGCTGCCTTTCTCACACTATTAACTATCCTTTATTGTGAAGCAAATTTAGTACGGTCCTGGGAAATTGGTGGTCCTTTTTGCAATAAAAAAAGATAGATAATATGATAGACGACTCAACATTAATTAAAGGAGAATCACTCGAGGTCAGGGGTCGCTCATCCACCAAATAAGCTAAAGTATGTATTTCTTTTTAAAATGGAGCAAGGAGGTCAGTAAAGAAAGAGAAGGGTTAGATTCTTTCCATATCATTCCTATGCAAGGTAGTGATGAATACCCTGCAGATATTTGCATTAGATAGCCTATACAACTTCATAATTTTCTTAGAGAATATCAAATGCTCTTAGAGGTTAAAGTTTCCATCATATTTTGGGAGGTTTGATACTTTGAAACCAAGAGGTATGACCTTTGATAATATATCGGCGCTAAAAGGCAAGCCTCTTATGTGGAGTAAATCCTTATGTCGCTCTTCTCCTTATTACCTCACATTTTCTACTGAGTTATTCATCTAATTCCTCTTCATTTGTCTTCTATTCCCAAGACCCCCTATTATCAAATGTCATAATAATCTATATATAGCCTCTAGTTGTTCACTTTTTGTTGGGACTTAGTTATGGACTTCCTTAGGACACTCTTTCTTGACAAGTTCCTTTCCCTTATCTCCTTCACTTGGAATTTGTTTTAGACCCAATTGTTCTTTAAAGAGCTACATAGGATGATCCAAAAAAGGTTCTGACTCGATCATCTTCTTTGCAAGTGTTTCTACCGTCATGTGTAATCGATCTTTATGTGTAATTGATCTTCTGTTAGTTGCATGATTTTTGGTTGATTAGTATTAGGATGGTTGGTAGGTGTAGCTAGATTTAAAGGTTGTATATTATTGCTGTCTTTCTTGTACTTGAGGTGTCTCCTCTTTCTCTTATTTCAAACTAATGATTTCATTTGTAGTCGCCCCAATCCCACCAGATGGCGCCAATTGATCTGGAGTCATGAAATAGAGAGAGAGAGAGAGAGAGAGAGAGAGAGAGAGAGAGAGAGCATTAAAAAGACGTTAGGAGAGTCCCAGCTACAACCCTTTAATACTTAGATCAACTACGTGGAAGAGGTCGCAAGATAAGAGATTATGTCATATGTATAATTGAAGTGAGTAAAGGGATAGTAACCTATGTGAAAATGGATTTGGGAATATTTATAGTGTTATCTACTATATATACCTATCACATTAAGATCGTACAAAAAGTTGGAGATTCTTCCACATATTTTTATCGAATGGCCCTATTTGACCCAATATTCAGTGCAAATTTTGCAGATCTTTTGTCAGTTCCACGATCTAGAGGGATAATTTTGTTATATTAACCATTCATCACATGACTCAGATGATAAACTAGTTTACTACTCTCAAATATAGTGGATGGTTTTAGTTGCTAGACTGGTAGATTGCGTCTTGCTTTTTTAGTTTGACATACGAGAAACAAAAATACTTCATGTTCAGCCCAGATACTCATTAATAAATCAGTTTGGAATTGATAACATTCCTTTTGATGGGTCTTACCTTTGCTTTAATTAGTTTGCACATAGTTCACCACTTTTTCCCCTCAAAAACTTCAATAAAAATATTAAACTATGGTGGACCTGGATTTTAAACCAAAAAATAAAAAGTTTAAAAAATAAAGCGCAAAGTATTATTTATATACTAAAAGGAAAAATTGTAGCTATAGCAAAATGCAAAATCCAATTATTATATATTTTAAATAAAAATTTTCTATTCCGATAACATGAAAAGAAATATTAAAAGATTGATGTTGGCTCACTTGAACCCCAAATTTGGTGGTCAAGATGTGTTTTTTCACGTGGAAGATACAGAAAATAGTGGTAAGGCAACATTCTAGATCTACAACTATACACGCAACAAATGCAAGTCTCGACCCATATAAATCGTACAAACACAGGCAAAGCACCTTCACCAGCGAAAGCGAAATCGTTGTAAGGTCATAACTCCTCTTGGACATGTTTATGGTGAGGTGTGTTAATATTTACCTCATCTGAAATATTATTAACTTAAATAACACATATTTTTTTATAACAAGTTATCATTTATTCTACAACAAATTATTGGTTCGCATTTTAAAATTTTAGTATATTAAATACTTGATAAATATTTAAAAAAATAATAAAAAATATTTTTCAAAAAAAATCCATTATATTAGATAACATACTTTCATAAGTTTGAATTATATATTTTATAATATTAAAATAATAAGTATATCTATAGTAGTGTAATTAAATATAATTATCAATATTTATTATTACCTAAGATAAAAAATTTAAGAAAAATCAAAAATCTAAAACTATCATCCTAACAATATAATTTCATATAGATAAGCAATTTAACAATTTTAATATAGTTTAAATTATTTTGAACAATATAATTTAATAAATTTTAAATAAATAAAATAAGTAAAAATATATTATTTTAGATCAATACTTAAATAATATATAAAAATATCATTGCATCTAAAATAATTTGATTAAATCAATAAATTAATTAAAAGATAAATAAAAAATTGAAAAAAACAAAAAAGGAAAAGGAAAAAGTCATCTTGCCCCGCCGCCCACCCCAACCCGCTAACCCCCCAAGCCCCTCCCTTCCCACGACTCTCACCCTGTCAACCCGCCCCCTCCTTTTCCGCCAGCCCATAACCGGGCTGGCCATGGCCAAATCTGGCCGCTGGCGGAGCAGTCGCCCACCTTGACAGTCTGATTTGGGTGGTTGTTGGGGGTGGGAGATGGGGTGTATATATACACACATACATTTATATATATGTATATTATATATAATATATAGATGTTTATATATATATCCACATATATCATAATATACATTATTTTAAAATATTTTTTGTGGACAGCCTTTTTTGGTATTTAATTTTTAACTTTTTTATTTTTTTAATTTTTTAGTGATGATTAAATGGATGTTTTCATATTTTGTGAATTTTTTCATAAATAGATTAAATTTTAGAAATTTTTTTCATAAATAGTAATAATTCCCATCAAGATTTTAACAAAAATTGGACAAATGACCAAAACCGTTTAAAAAGTTGTAAAATTTGAATTAAATTTTTTAACGAATTAATTGATTGCAATGTCAACTATTTAACAAATGACCACATTTCGAGAAAGGTCTGAAACAGAGATGCCACAGGCAAAGTGCGTTGTATCCTTGCTTTTCATGTGAAATGACAATCTGATGTTAAGCTCCAACAGGAAAACTTGAAGGATGCGAGTTGTAAGGTATTAATCATGAGCTTCTTTCCTTTTTGTAAATGCACACGATTGGTATAAATTTTGGCGTTGCCAATGTGACTCTTTAATTGCGCATATTTTAACTTATGAGATTTTGAATGGGATGCCCTCATTCTCTTTTTGTAACTATTGCTAAACATTGTAATTTTTTCGGTGGGCTTAATATAGCCTGCAACTATTTCAACTATGAATCATGAGCTGACGGTATGGCTAGCAGCGTATCAACTCTAACAAACTAAGCATTGATTTTTTAGAACTTCAAAACTCAAGGAGAAAAAATATGCCACTCATGGCATGTGAGGAAATTATAATAGAGAAATCAATGCCAGTTCTTGCTTATGTAATAAGCATTTATTATTGAAGAGATTGAAAGTTGTTTTAATAAATTAGATTGTTTTGGGCTAATTCGACCAGGGAGGTCGAATGATCTAATAGTAATATCTTCTTGAGATGAAATCTACAACCAATAGCAAACGTCAAACTAGTCGAGGTACTCCCAGCTAAGGTACTCCGATACTCAAGTTAGTATTGGTCGAATGAGATAATCAAGCAACAGAGTAAAAAAAATAATAAAAATAGCATACCTAGAGGGTGGCTAGCAATGGGGTATTTATAGCTTTCCACAGGTAGGTGATATGTCTAAGATACCCCTATCAAATATAGAGGGTTTTTGTTCTTGCCTAGGAGTTGCAGGCCATTTATCAACCATGTACTATTTTAGATGGCATCATCTCCTACTTTCTTGGGTGAATGGTACTCTGGGGGTGCCCCTCCTGCCAGAGTTGGTGGCAGAGGTGGTACTGGGGTGGTATATGCTATTAATGCAAAGGCACACTGACTGTCAGAACATTGAATGTGGCAAAGATATGATTCAACACCGGAATGAGCTCTTTAGTCGATAGTGATCAACCATAGGGATTAGTTGACCAAAGGAATAGATAAATGAACTAGGCGGCTTGAAGCTTTCCATCGAGTAAGGTCGAGAACTATCCACTCGACTTGGCGATTGTGGTCGAGTGACTCGACCCTGCTCAATCTGGAAGTGTAGTTGGACTTCAAATGCTAAGTGGGTCAGGTGGCATTCTCTAGAGTTGATAACTTATTGGACTAGGCCTGTTGAGCTATCTCATATCATGAGTCCCACCCCACTCGTGATCCTGATCAAGCTTGTCGGCGAGAAAGAATAGAAAGTATAGATAGCTAATTGACATTGATCGGGGTTTTTGAACTATCGACCAAAAATTTTCAATTCTCAACCAAGGTTTTTTAATATTCAACCAAAGTTTTGTGCATTTAATAATTCAGGTACGTTAAGGTATACAAAGCACCAAAGGATGGCTGTGCAATTATTACTGCTATTTGGGTTCCCGCATCCGAATGCTTATAAATAGGCATGGCAAAAACATTCATTTTTCACTTTTACTGAATTTGATCTGGTTAATTCTTGCATTTAAAGCCCTTAATACCTCTCTGTGTTTTAGAGGTTTCCAATGAAATCCTATAAGTTCTTCTACTAGTTTCTGTTTTCTTTCATTTGTGTTTTCAACATATCAGTTTCATCAAATAATGAGGACACTAGGTCCCATAGTGTACACTTCCATGGGGGGGTTAGAGATGAGAGCACATCTGACAGCTCGTTAAGCAATAGCTCGAGCTCCAATAGCTTAAGTAATGAGAGGGCTGTCTCTAGGGGCGAGGCTGGCCCGAGTGAAGTGCTAACATTGCGTGGTCAATTGTTTACACCTAACCATTATAGCGAGATAGTGTCCAAAATTGCTCCTGCAAATTTAGTTCGCATTAGAGAACTTTACCATGTTCCTAAGGAGTTTAAACTTCTAGTGCCTAAGCCATAGGGTAAGTGCATTGACCTTTGAGGGGGTGTATTTCAGTGTTTGATGAGATGTTTAGATGCAGACTTAGGTTCTCACTAGCGCATGCCATAGTTGACCTCTTGGAGGCTTGGAAATCTACATAATGCAGCTCCTACCAAACTACTTTGCCACTTGTATAGTTTTGCCGTGCTGATGCACTTGTTTAGCCAGTCGATTTTCTTTGCCAAATTTTCAAACTTGTTCCACCTACTTATGTCCTAGAAATCAGGTAGCACCAAAGAGTTTGGGTCTCACTAACTAACAAAGCGCCCGTATAAAAAATTCTTAGTAACTATCTCCTCATCATATAGCCAAGAGTGGAAAAAGCATTATTCATATATTCAAGGGCCCGATGAGTTTAATATTCCAAGGGGTTAGTGGAGGAGGCAGATTAAGATGCTAAGGAACTAAACTATAAGCTGGCCCAACACTTTCATACGGGATCTGATTGAGTTTGGCCAGATTGAGACCTCGATTCTAATTGAGAAGAGATGTTTGATGCTGGTTGGCTTGTTAGCGGCTGAGCTGAACTTGCTTGTGGGCAACCTGCTAAGTAGAAATCCTTGTCGATTGCAATAATTGTGTATTTTTATATCTTTTTATTTGATTCTAATTACTCTTTGTATTGTCCTTTGTTGGCAGATTGAAAAAGATCATGGCCTGCAGTAGACAAGAAGCTTTGGCGAGGTCTAAAGAAATAATAAGTGCCGTCAAGTAGCTACTCGATGAGATGAAGCTTCTACAATGGGGACAGCACATATGACCACCGCCCCAGTCATCCCACAAATTGAGCAGGCTCCCTAGCCTGTTCGACCATATGGGAGGTTCACAATAGCCCCACAGGTCGAGGTAAAAGATAGATGGCTGAGCAGGGAGACTCAGCGCCTAAGAGGATGATAGGCGACAAAGGCAAACAGAAGGCTATCGTAGGTTATAACCTGTTCAGCAAGCATATGACGAGGTTTTATTTTATATACCTAGGCTACCATCACCCTTGTTCGATACTACCGCAACCATGGAGATGATAAATTCAATCTTGGTCATATCATTGAGAATGATGAATGCTAATGCACTCAAATGCATGGTGGCAAAGCTCCTTGTCGCCGACTAGTGATAGTTCATGGACCTGAGCCAGATTGGGGCACTCAGTGCTCTAGCCTACCACTACAACATGGTAAGTGTGAGGTTGATTATTTTCTCATTGAATGCTACCTTCAAATGATTACACTATTTAATGATAATCTCTATTTCAGGTGAGCTAGCTCGGGTACCATTTTTACTATAGGTTAGAGTTAGCTATGGCCAATAGTGAAAAATAATGAGAGGGATGGGATTTGGAGACTCTGAAGGTTCAGTTCAAATCTTCCCAAGTTCAGGTTGACCAATTGACCAAAGAGGTGGCCAACCTCTAGGAACAACTTAATATAAAAGACCTATAGTTGGTTGAGATCATGGAAGAGAGGAGTCGAATAGATTTGGTGCTAAAGAAGGCTTAGTTGGACCTTTAAGTGAGCTATACTTTTGGTCGATCAGCTAGCCATATTGCTGTGCTCGAGAAGGCCTGAGAAGCATTCTCTCAGCAACTCTCTTTGATGCAAAGAAAGGTAGTGGAGCAATTCATGCTCAGCTCATCTTTCCAAGATGCAAGCGTGGTTTTCTCAATTGATGATGCCCACATTGCATTTGAGAAGACGATCAAACAACTTGGAAACCTAGGCTTTGGCTTCCAAGCTGAGGATAAAGACATAATAAGTCTAATTTTGGATGAAAAGCAGCAACATTACCCTAAGTCTGAGGAGGCCACAGTTGAGGAAGGCGTAGAAGGGAATACTGCGATGAACACTCTAATCGAGCCCATGATCGTTGCTTAGCAGAAGTAGACTCAGGTTGAGAGTAGGCTTGCTAATCTGGTGAGGGACTTTACATTTACTAGTGACTTTACCTTCCAAATTAAGGATGGGCAAGTCAATATTGCCTAGTACATGCTGTGCATAGCTGACTTTATGGGCAACATGGCGAGGCCCTCAAAGCCAGAACAAGTAGTCCTTCCCCTTGTATCAGCGATGCTCGAGCCCAACCATGACATTTAGGGAGATACCTAGGCAGGTCGAACGGAGGGGGCACATCAAGCCAAAGTTGAAACTCCTACTATCAAAGATTATAGTTGCCTAATGTGGGTGTGTTGCACCATTGTAATCTTTTTTCCCTTTTTTCTTTTTTTATTTTTTTTTCTTTTTTTGATGAAGAGTGTCCTTCAATTGTAATAAATATTTTGTTTAATAAAATACTACTGTTATTCTGCTCAATGTGTATCCCATCAATTTTACAGTTTTCTTGTTGAGTGCAATTGTCTCATTGCAAATGTGTGGTTGACAATCAAGTTAATTAATAAGAAAATCCACAACTTTATCATCAATTGAGGTTATTGTTGCAAAGATATGTATGATCTCAATGAAATAAGTTCAACATTATGTGTTAAAATTTCCCTCAACTTTATTATCGAGTTTCATTACTCAGGTCGAGTTCAAGGTTTCTTAATTATGCAATGTGGAGCTGATTCATTGGTCGACTTTAGGGTTAACTGTGAGGTTGAGATTGAGAAGCCATAATTGGGTAGCATACAGTCACTTGGTGAGTCAACTACGGGGTTGACTTGAAACTTCAAGTTTGAGGCTTTGATTTAGCAGCTTGGAGTTGCTTTTGGGTTGACTATAGGGTCGACCTTAAACTTTAACTCAAAAGCCTTAGTTCTTCAGATTGAAACTGCTTCTTGCATCTACTATGGGGTCAACTTGAAACTTTGAGCTATGCGAGGCAAATGCAACTATAATAGTACAAGTGAATGAAAGTAGTGTTGCTAAACTTTATTTATATCACAGAATACAAAGGTGATTACAACACATTCTTATACGTAGAATTTCTTCATGTTAAGAGCATTCATGGGCGAGAAAGCTCATCCCCATCGATGTTGGCAAGTCCATAGGCATTGTGCTTTGATACCTTTATGACAGTATAGGGTCCCTTCTATTTTGGGTTAAGTTTGCCAATATTTTTGTATATTTTCCCCTTTTTGAGAACAAGGTCTCCAACCTTAAAATGGCGTAGCCTGACTCTTTTATTGTAGCTTTCAGCTACCTTTGATCTATAAACTACATGGTGTTATAGGCTTCTTGTCTTCGCTCATAAATTATCTGTAAGTCGAGTTTTCTTACTGAAGTATTTCTAATCAAGTTGAAATAGATCACTTAAGCTATATGTTGTATGAGTTCAGAGAGAATAACTACTTCAGAACTGTATACTAGACTACAAAAGCTATGACCTATGGTTGTACGATGGGTGGTCTTGTACGCCCATAACACCCTATAAAGGTCATCTGCTTAACTCAACCCCATCCCTTGTATTCTAGTTTTCAGGTGGTCAAGGATTATTCTGTTCGTTACCTCTATCTAGCCGTTCAATTGAGGGTTACCTACTAAGGTAGAATGTTGGGTGATTCCCAAGGTCTCTCACCAACTTCAAGTATTTCTGCTTTGGAACTGTGTCCTATTGTTTGAAATGAGGATCTTAGGTAGACCAAAATAGCATATGATATTTTTCCAAATAAAACTCTTAATAGTTGTGTCAGTTATCTTTAAGATAGCTTCGGCCTCGACCCATTTGGTGAAGTACTTGACTACCACAATTATGACCTTTTGCTGACCCATCATCTTTGGCAATGAACCCATAATATCGATCCTCTACTGGTCAAATGGCAAAGAGATCTAAACATTGACCATAGGCGCAGTAGGTTGATGTGGGAGGTTCAAGTGGACTTGGCATGATGAATACTTTCGAGCAAAGTCAACAGTATCTTTCAGTAAGGACGGCCAAAAATATCTATACCTAATGATTTTATGAGCAAGTAATCTTCCCCTTGAATGGTTCCCACACATGCCTATGTGGATATCCTATAAAACCTTATGAGCTTAGTCGGGGTCTAGGTACCTTAAGGACAGTCCTAAGATCAACCTCTTATAGAGTTGGCTATATTCGTCAAGTGCAAACTTAGCAGCTTGTCCTCAAAGTTGATGAGCCTCATTTTTGTCTTCAGGAACCGTGTCATGACTCAAGTAGAGCTTTATTAGATCTTGCCATGAAGAAACTGTCTCCTTGATGTTTTCCACTAAATTTTCCTTGAGAGGGCTAATTGATGGTCTGTCAGCAACCAAAAATGTTATCATCCTACCTCTTGTGTCTCTGGTCGAGCTACAAAATTTAGATAAGGCATTCGTGTACCCTCTGGTCGAGCTAGAAAATTTAGATAGGGCATTTGTGTACTCATTCTCAAATCAAGGTACCTGGTTGAGAATGAACACTACTTTATTTTTCTAACATATACCAAGAACTAGCTCATTATTGAGTCTTTGGCCTCAAAATTTCCTTTGACCCATTCTACTATCAACTAGTAGTCCGTGATAGTAGCTAGGTGCTTAACCCCTCGGTCGAGTGCCATCTTCATCCCAGGGAGAAGGGCCTCATGTTCAGCCTTATTATTGGTAATTGCATAGTCAAGTTTGATAGCAAAATCATACTCCTATATTGATGGGGAGCGGAAAGCCACTCCTACTCCTTCTCTTGATGTGGTCAATGATTCTTCAATGTACAAAGTCTAAATAAAAGGATTGTTGTTTTTCTCGGGGAGATCAACCCACTTGGCGATGAAGTCAACCATGACCTATGCTTTGATGATTATTCTGGGTTGAAAGATGATATCAAATTCTCCCAAATCAATGACCTATTTTGTTAACCTCTCTGACGTCTTTGGCTTTGAGAGTATTTGTTTCAATAGCTAATTTGTCGGTACTATCATTGCATGGGACTAAAAGTAAGGTCATAACTTTTAGGCTACAGTAACTAACATTAGGGAAAACTTCTCAATTTCTAAGTGGTTATGTTCTGATCCTTGGAGTGCTTTACTACAATAGTAGATTGGTTGATGGTTTTCTCCCCTAGTTGAAATCAAGATTGAACTAATTGATGCTTCTATGATAGCCAAGTATATGTGTAATACCTCTCCAAACCCAGGCTTCATGAGCATGGGGCGTGAGGACAAGTACTGTTTTAACTCGACCAGAGCCCGATCACACTGGTCATTCTACTAGAAACCCAACTTCTTGGCATTTCTGAGAATCTTGAAAAAAGATGGGCTCTTGTTGAGCAAACGGGCGATGAATCTCCTAAGGGCGATAATTCTCCCGATCAACCACTGCACATCTCTAACTATTTAAGGTCGAGCAATATCTAATACGACTTGAATTTTTTGTTGATTAGCCTCAATACCCCATTGATTGATCATATAACCCAAGAATTTACCTCCTCGAACCCCAAATGTACACTTGTCTAGATTCAACTTCATGCCAAATGCTCACAATATGGCAAATGTGTGGTTGAGGTCGAGCAAATGGTCTTTGGCCTTCTTTATCTTGATAATCATGGCCTATCTTGTTCTTGAACATAAAGTTGATCAGTCTCTGGTAGGTTGTTGGAGTGTTTTTAAGTGAAAAGGGCATAACTAAGAAGTAGTAAACTCTATTGGGGACTACAAAAGAGGTTTTGTCCCTATCTTTAGGGGCCATGAATATCTGGTGATACCTTTGGAATACATCTATCATACTTAACAATTCATAATCAATCGTGGAATTTACAAGTAAATCTATTCGAGGCAGGGGGTAAGGATCCTTAGGACAAGCTTTACTCAAATTAGTGAAATCATTATACATGCACCATTGTTCCTCATTCTTAGGGGCAAGTACAACATTATAAAGCCAAGATGGATGTTGAATTTCTACAATATAGCTTACATCTAAGCGTTTTCTAACTTTTTCCTTGATGATCTGGCTTACCTTAGCATTAAAGGTTTTCATCTTTTACCTAACCAGCTTGTATGAGGGTCAACATTGAGACGGTGAATGATCACATTGGGGTCAATTCCCTAGATATTGAATGCCTTCTAGGCAAAGACGCTAATATTTCTCCATAGGAAACTAACCATGAGACATTCTAAGTGGGGGCCCATATTCATTCCGATCCTAGTGGTCTTATCAAAGTTCCCAAGCTCCAGCTCAACCAGCTCAACCATTTTAAACTCCCCAATAGGCTCCACTTTTGTGTCTTCTAACTTTCTCTTCTTGTTGGCCTGGCCTTCCTCAGGTTCCGCTATGAGGGCATCCCCTGAGGTCTTCAATTGAGATTGAGTCTTCTCCTCGCTCGACTCGATCAAAATAGTGTAACATTGCTAGGCTTTCTTGATGTTACATAGCAGCTTGTCCATGTCTATCGAGGTCAGGAATTTAATTTTCATGTGATAAATTGATACAATGGCACAAAAATCATTGAGAGCTGATCGACCAATTATGACATTGTAAGCAAATAGGACGCTAACGACTAAATAGTTTGTCATCAGTGTTCTTCTGTAAAGCGCCTCCCCAAATAATGTAAAGAGGTTGATGGAACCTTCTGAAATAATTTTTAACCCCCCAAACCTGACCAAAGGGGTATGCACAAGCTCAAATTTTAGCTGGCCTAGGTTCATCCTTTTTAGTGTTGAGAGAAAGATGATGTTGGTCGAGCTACCACTATTAATCAAAACCTTTCTAACTTTAAAGTTGGCAATCTCAATGGAGACTATCATAAGATAATTAGTTTTATGGTCAATACTTTTCCCTTTGAGGTAGGCCAGGTTATCGTTAGTGAAGGAGATGGGCTCCACACTTATGGATAAATGAAATGTTATTTAGATTGGGCAGGCTTTGGTTGGCTCTAGCATCTTCTGCATTTAGCTCCTCACTGACTTTGAGTCCCCCCAATGAGACCTCCCGTAATTATGTTAATTACTCCTCAAATAGGCAAGTGGTCATCCTGGGCGGCTTTCTTTTCTTTGTCTTCCCTCATCGTTCTAGCCAACCTTTCTCTATAGAGAGTCCAATCGATTTTGCCCCTTTCAGTTTGTGCATTGCTAATCATGTATTTTTTGAGATGGCCCTGCATGATAAGCCTCTCAATTTCATCCTGGAGATTGAAGGAGTCATCTATGTCATGCTCTCTTTGTTTATGAAAGTGGCAATATTTCTTCAATTTTTCATTGCTTCAGTCCCTATCAGCTTCCTCAATTTCTTGAGGAGGTTGTCATGCCAAATTACAAATAGAACCTCTCTTCTCAGGATGTTAGACAGAGTGTAGTTATGGAAGCACTTTATTGGAGATCGACGACCATCTCTCTACTTCTAGTCATCTTTCTCTTTATTTTTCTTTTTCTCGACCTCACGGTTGCCAAATTTTAAGTTGTTCATCTCTTTCCAGATTATGTATCTCTCCACTAGGTCAAGCAACATTTCCATCGACCATGGGCACTCTCGCACCAAAGCGTTAGCGCATTCTTTATTCAGAGCCCCAAGAATTGCACATTGATAGGAACTTGATCTTAGGGTTATCAATTTTCAACACCTCCATCTTGAACCTAGTGAAAAAGTCATGAAGGGACTCCTCCTCATTTTGCTTGACAATGTGGAGATGGGTGTGAGAGAGCTTCATCTTTCATCGACTAATGAACTAATGCAGGAACTTATTACAATGCTGGTCGTAGAAGTATATCGATGAAGGTTCAAGCTTGACAAACCAGGCGAGTGCTATACCCTGAAAAGTGGTCATCAGCATCTTTGCGTGCATGTATTCACTATGTTCATGCAGTTGCATCATATGTTAGAACCGTATCAGTTGCTCATTGGGGTCAGTCGGGCTATCATATCGTAGAAGTTCAATTAGGACCTTG
>JACGDI010003137.1:1559870-1570353 GCA_014898725.1 Jacaranda copaia
CGAGATCTGGGCAGAAATGACTATCCTACCCCGACTATGAGGAAAGCCCAAGTGCACCTGACAAAGGCACATGGGTAAATTCACGCCATTATCAGATTATAAATCAGGCCAATACCACCACACTCATGGTATTGCAAATTCACTGTTTACTATATACTCTCTAAACACTCTCCATCCCACCGGAAACCTAACTTGAGCGTCGGAGTGTCTTAGCTGGGGCACCTTCAGCTAGTTTACGTTTGTTCTTGTTGCAGATCTCAGGCCCAATATCATCCAAATCCACCGGAGTTTCGGACCATCAAGCTCCTTGTAGCATCACTAACTAAGCACTATTTTTTTTAAATTTATCTCTTTTTGAAAAGAATTTATAATTCAAATTTGACCAATTTCCTACTTTATGTAGATAAAAAATATTATTAGTATCGAATAGTGTTTCTCTCCCCTATATATTTTTTTTAACATTTTCTCTCTAATTTATATTTTTTCTCTTTAATTTTATATTTTTCATTTTTTAAATAATTTTTTAATATAAAAAATTTAAAAACATCACATCAAACTTTAAACTATACTTCATCTTTTCTAATAGATTAATTTTTCATCATTGTATTTTTAGTTATGGACTGTGGTGGATTCATATTTTATGGGCAAATACTATTGATTTTAGAATGCAATAATTGACTACAGGAAATTGAGACAAAACAATGTGCATGGTGTAAATAGAATGAAGTGTTTAAATAGTTAAACAAAGATATATCAATTATTGAACAAATATATTACTGCATAAAAAATAATTAGTATTTATATATATTGAAAATTTTGTCATTAGCCTATTTCTAATTTTAGTATATGCAATTTTTAAGTTAATGGTTAAATTTAGATATTAGGATAACGGATAATTGTTGGATATGAGTCTATGGATAACTTATGGGTATAGATTCTACTCACAACCATTGCATTTTTTAGTGGGTATGGTCCTGGGCTTGAGTATTATAAATTTTTTTTAGGTATGGGTAGAATAAAACCCACCAATTAACATGCTTAGCCCAACACCTAATTAACTTATGAGTTGTGGTATCTACTTACCATTAGAAAGTGATATTCTCGATATCGATGGGAGCAAGAGAGGTCACATGCAATATAAAAGAAATGTGGAAATATTATGCCATTTCTATTGACTCTAAGTGACTCAAGGCTTGAATCGTGGTGACCTACCAAAACCATGGTATGTTGGACCCTAATGACAAAACTAAGAAGAGGAAAACATATGATAAGGCGACATCTAACAGCACTGGCATCTAAAAGCAAGCTTGACTTATTTCTCAAAAAAATTACCCTTGCCAGCCACAAAAAATGATAGAATGCAATAAAGGAAAGTTCATGTTTTATCACAACAACCTCTCTATTCTCTTTTTTCAATATGTCTCTTTTTTTTTCTTTTTCTTTTTTGATATATTTTCTACCTTTTCTCCTTATGAATTATCATGTTTTTAATGTATATATCTTTAATAAGAATATTCCCTATCCTAGATTTCCCACATATTTTGCTATAACAATTTCTTGCCTTAAACAATTCTTCTACAACAAACACTTTAACATATAAATAGAAGAATGCAACATAAGAGAAATTAATAAGAGCAAAGACTAGTGAATTTGGAAGGTCATGTCGACAAATGGATTTGTACATAAAGCATCACGATGATAGTTTTCACACCCATACAATTCAATATTAGCAATCCAAGCACATGAATTCGAATTAATTATAGCCAACATGTTCATTTAGTTCAGGTAATTGACATAGATTCTCTAATGAGAATGATTAATCGAAACACCAAAATCAAGCACTCGGCTCCCTAATGAGAATGGATGCCTAATCAAATTTACCACACAAGTAAAATAAAATCCTCTCAAACAAAGTGGTTGCCGATTGTGCACTAGATCACTAGCAGCCCCACCAAACTCCCCAATAAGAATAGTGGATTTCTTAAGAAAATCAAACAAAACTATGAGGATGCATCATTACCTATCAATAGTAAAAAAATTAACTGTGCATTACCTCTTTGAGAAGCTTGTTTTTCAACCTTACTTCTCAACAAGCAAGTAGGGGGTTAGGAAGAGATACACAATCAAAAGTAGACAATCAAAATAACAGCAAAAAGCATGGGGCAATGAAGAAAAAAAAAAGAACAACAACAACAAAATACCCCAAAATCTAAATCAAGTGTCCAAAAAAATCTCTAAAAATAGAAAAATCTAAGATTGTAAGCTAAGAAAATTAATAACTTGACTACCTTTCTTATGATCCTTCCTAGCTATCTTTTTAACTGCCTGCTCTTTGATGAGTTTATCTACCAAGTCCAAGGTGAATTTATATTCCTTGGGAGTGGTCATTTCATTCTTCCTCTAAATCTAAGAAGGATAGAGGTCATTGCCAAGTAAAAGGTTTAATTTTGCCTTGTTGAACTTGACCCCTAATGTCTGTTGTTCCCCTAACACCTTGTTAGAGCCCTTTTGCAGGTTTTCTCTTCCCCTAGATAAAGGCAAGCCAAATTTTGCAAGTCTTCTCTCTACTCAAATGAAGGCAAGTCTCCTTAAAGGTAAGGATTTAATAAAGACTAATGTATAATACTTTAAAAGTCCTAAGAAGGCCAAAATAAGTCCCCAACATGTGGGACTCATTGAGAAAAGAAGAAGTTGTAATCAAGTCAAACTCTTATTTCTAATTGTATTTGGGCTTGTATTATTTATCCGTAGGCTCAGTTTATATCTTATTTTAATTAAGGCTTCCATGTAGAGTATAAATACTCTCTTAAAAATGTGTATGGCATATTTTGGATTTCCCTCAAGAAAAGCCACAACGTTGTTTGTTGCATTAAGAAATCGAATAGGTTCTTTCAAGGTTCTAATTCACACGAGTATTTATGAAATTTTCTAATTTTTATTCTTAATTATATGCGTTTTTGAGATCAGGTATCGCAGGGTTTTGATATGGAGGATTTTTATTTTGGGGTTAGTTTAGTATCAATTTGTGTGTTTGGGGTTTCAGGGTCAATGTATCCCTGGGGTTCACATCATTTGGTATCTGGAACCAACATTACATAAATTCTTATTTATCTTGAACTTTGTTTCCAATCGAAAAAAAATTGAAAAATGTAGAAAAAAAAAGAGAAATCGGATTGTGAATTGACTATGGTTTTATGATTTTTTTGCAATATTGTGCTTATTCTTGTCTTAGAGAGCGCTAATTGAACACAAAAAGGTTTAATTTGCAGAATATACACCTTGGATTGCTCCAATTTTGAGAAATTAAAATTAAGGTTCTTAAAGTGATTCGATTTGGGGATTTTTGACCTAAGCTTTGAAATTCAAAATTTCCATTGTATGAGCGAAATTGGCTACTTCTAGTTCTTGATTGGAGTTGACTATATATCAATTGAGTTAGAATTGAGTCATATTCGGCCTTCCATTGGGATTGACAGAATTCTTTACATATTTTCTTTTTTGTCATTTTTTTATTCACTCTTTGTGTCTTTTTTTTTTGTTATTATTGTTATAGCCTAATTTGCATATGTTCATATTAGATAAGTAACATATTGTGTTCTTGTTACTTAGCTTGCATAAGAATCACATGATACGCATTATTTCTCGTGTGTCATCACATCATTTTCCTTGTTGGTCACATTTACATTGCTCCAGACTTTGTGCTTTTCTTTTTCTCATTAGGTTTTTTCGTTGCCACTTCCCATATAATAAATTCTACTTGTGAATTTGCAATGAATTGAATTAGTTTGATTATGGAAGTTCAACTTTCACTGTGGTCATGAGAGGTAAAACGCATAAATAGGTGAGAGCACAAAGAGGAGGCAAAGCCAGAATTGTCTGTGAACATGATGGTTCATATCTACTTCAGTAAAACACATGGGGGAGTGTTCCTTTTGTGTGGATGTTTTTGCTAATACTTTTTGCAGGTTTTTTTTTTCTTTAAATGAGTACTATTCTTCCAAGGAGGAAGGGCAATAAAGAACCCTCTAATGAGAAAGCTAATATGACACCAAATATGAAGGTGATGTACATAGCATTTACTAGTCAATTTAAGAAGTTGAATAGTAGACTTGATGAGATGGATGAGTGGAGAAAGGAGGTGGCATAAAATATTTATGGGAATGGCAGACGAAATAGGCCTCCATATGGGTTTAATCAACAGATGTTTGAGGAGGAGTTTGATAATGGTAGTTTGGCCAAGAATAGAGGGGGAGAAGCTCGATTCGAAGCTAGGAGAGACAGTAATTTAATTGCCATAAAAATGAAAATTCCATCATTTAAAGGGCAAAATGATGCTGAAACATACATGAAGTGGGAGACAATGGTGGAGTTGATCATTGACTTCATAACTACTGTCAAGAGAAGAAAGTGAGAGTTACAGCAATTGAATTCACTAACTATGCATTAGTTTGGTGGGATGAATTAATGCAATCTAGTTGCAAAAATGGTGAGACAACGATTGAGACTTGGGCAAATATGAAGGCCATAATGGAGAAACAATTTGTTCTATTTTACTACTATAAAGACTCATTTAAAGGTCTAAGTCAGTTGAGGACTACCGCAAGGAGATGGAGACGTATCAAATTGAGGCCAACATAGAGGAGGATATAGAAGTGACAGTGGCTAGATTTATTAGTGGTTTGAATAGAGAAATTTGATGTTGTGGGCCTGCAACATTATGTGGAAATAAAGGATTTGGTGAGTATGGCTATGAAGGCAGGGAAACAACAAAAGAAAAAGGGGGCAGCCTATGCACTTTAGAATTGCAACTCAAAATGGGGTTGAAAATGATAAAATTTAGATGAAAAAGAAGAGAGATAGAGGCATAGTTTACAAGGATAAAGGGCTGGATACATCACACTTCTAATTCTTTTTCTTTCACTACTACTTCCAGACATGGGGATATTAAATGCTTTAAATGTCAAGGTTTGGATCATTATACATCAGAATGTACAAACGAAAGAACTATGATTCTTATATGTAGTGAGGTTGTAATTGAGCTTGATGATGATAATAATGTTGAGGATGCTGTTCATGGTGAATCTCATGTCGCTAGGCGTGCATTGAACTTGAATGTCAAGAAGGTGATCTTATAACAAAGAGAAAATATATTTCACACTAGGTGCTTGATAGGTGGTAAGGTGTGTAGCTTAATAATTTTTTGGCATAGTTTTACGAATGTGGCTAGAAACACTTTAGTTGAAAAATTGGGGCTGAAGTGTGATAAACACCTAAATCCATGAAGGCTGCAATGGTTGAATAATAGTGGAGAGATGAAAGTTACTAGGTAGGTTGTGGTGGCTTTTACTATTAGGAGATATAGTGATGAGGCAGTTTGTGATGTAGTAACCATGCAAGCTGGCCATATATTACTGGGTAGGCCATGGCAATTTGATAGGCATGCAATACATGATGGGCACAAGAATAGATATTCCTTTGTGCATAATGGACATAAAGTTACTTTTGCACCTCCATCACCCGAGAAAGTTTACCTTGACTAGATTAAACTTCAACAATCTTTTCGTGGGAGTTCGGGTGGTGAGGTTAAGAAACGTAATGAGAGAAAAGAGGTTGTGAGAGAAAAATATAAAGAGAAAGGCCCAATGGTGTGCGATTGCACAAGTGCAAACAAGAAAGTGGGTTTTGCCGGACAGAAAAAGTTGGTAAGTGTGAAGCGAGTAAAGACTGAGAAAGTTGAAGGAAGTGAAAAGAAAAAGTTGGTAAAGAGTGAAAAAGTTGAGACAAAACAATGCTTCTATGAAAAAGAGAGGTTTAAAGAATGCTTTTCTAGATAAGAGAGCTTTGATTGTGACTAGGTACGTAGAGGATTTATTATCTGAAACTAACCATAATCCCGATTTGCCTAGTGTTTCTATCTTTTTATTGCAAGAGTTTGATGATGTATTCCCCAACGAGATGCCTAAAGGTTTACCACCATTAAGAAGAATTAAGCATCAAATTGGCTTTGTACCTGGATTTGAAATTCCTACTGACTAGTCTACAACAAATGTAATCCTAAGGAGGCAAAGGGGCTTGAAAGGCAAGTGGAGGAGTTGCTAGCAAAAGGTGACATAAGTATTAGAGGGTAAAATGGAGATTGCAACCTACCAAAGGGACTTATCACAAGAGCAAAAATTAAAGAGGCGGACTGAAAAATGGCTTTGCAAATTCAGTTGGGTCATTTGTTGAAAAGATGCATCAAGAATGGGTTAAGAAAGAGAAGATCAAGTCCAGAAGCTAAAAGAATGAAGTTGGACAACCTATCACTTTGTGCTTGGTGTATAAGGCTTTAAAAGGCCCAAAAAGGCGAAAATAAGTCCTATACATGAGGGACTCATTGAGAGAAAAAGAAGTTGTGATCAAGTCAAAAACTTATTTCTAATTGTATTTGGGCTTGGATTATTTGTCCATAGGCTTAGTTTATATCTTATTTTAATTAGGGCTTCCATGGAGATTATAAATACTCTCTTAAAAATGTGTATGTAAGATTTTAGATTTCTCTCAAGGAAAGCCACAACGTTACTTGTTGTATCAAAAAATTGAATCGATTCTTTCAAAGTTCTAATTCCTGCGAGTATTTAAGAAATTTTCTAATTTTATTCCTAGTTATATGCGTTTCTGAGATTAGGTATCTTAGGGGTTCAATAGGGAGGATTTTTATTTTGGGGTTTGCTTAGTATCAATTTCTGTGTTTGGGGTTTCGAGGTCAATGTATCCTTGGGGTTCGTATCATTTGGTATCTAGCGCCAATGTGACATAAATTCTTATTTATCTTGAATTTTGTTTCCTGCTAAGAAGAAAAAAAGAAAAGAAATTGAATTGTGAATTGACTATGGTTTTGTGATTTTTGTGCAATATTTTGTATATTTTTGTCTTGGAGAATGCCAATTGAACTAAAAAAGGATAAATTTGCAGAATACACACCTTGGATTGCTCTAATTTTGAGAAATTAAAGTTAGGGTTTCAAATTCAAAATTTCCATTACATGTACGAAATTGTCTACTTCTAGTTGCTTATTGGAGTTGATTGTACATCATCAATTAGGTTAGAATTGAGTCATATTCAGCCTTCTAGTGGGATTGACCGAATTCTTTGATATTTTCTTTTTTGTCATTTTTTATTCACATTTTGTGTTTTTTTTTTTTGTTATTGCTTTAGCCTAATTTGCATCTGTTCATGTTAGATAAGTAACATATTGCGTTCTTGTTACTTAGCTTGCAAAAGAATCACATGATACACATTCTTTCTCATGCGTGATCACATCATTTTCCTTGTCGGTCACATTTACTTTGCTCTAGACTTTGTGCTTTTCCTTTTCTTGTTTGGTTTTTTCGTTGCAACTTCCCACATAATAAATTATACATGGCAATTTCCTTTGAATTGAATTAGTTTAATTTTTGAAGTTCAACATTCACTGTGGTCATGAGAGGTAAAATGCATAAATAGGCAAGACCACATAGAGTGGGCAAAGAAGGAATTGCGTGCGAACATGATGGTTCATATCTACTTAAGTGAAACATGTGAGTGTTCCTTTTATGTGGCTGTTTTTGCTTACACATTTTGCATGGTTTTTTTTTTTTTTGCTTTAAATGAGTACTAGTCTTTTAAGGAGAGAAGGCAATAAAAAACCCTCTAATGAGGCAGCAAATATGAAACTGGATATGAAGGTGATGTACATGACATTTACTAGTCAATTTAAGAAGTTGAATAGCAGGCTTGATGAGATAGATGAGTGGGGAAAGGAGGTGGCACAAAATATTTATGGGAACAATAGATGAAATAGGCCTCCATATGAGTTTCAACAAGAGATGTTTGAGGATGAGTTTGATGATAGTAGTTATGCTAAGAATAGAGGCAATGAAGCTAGATTTGAAGCTAGGAGGCATTGTTATTTAATTTCCATCAAAATAAAAATTCCATCATTTGAAGGGTGAAATAATGCTGAAGCATACTTTTAGTGGGAGAGAATGGTGGAGTTGATCTTCGACTGCTATAACTACTCTAAAGAGAAGAAAGTGAGAGTTGCAGCAGGTGAATTCACTAATTGTGCATTAGTTTGGTGGGATGAATTAGTGTAGTCTAGGAGCAGAAATGGTGAGAGAGCTATTGGCGCTTGGGTAAATATAAAGGCTGTTACGTAGAAAAGATTTGCTCCATCTTATTACTACATGGAGATACAACAAAAACTACAAAGACTCATTTAAGGGTCTAAGTGAGTTGAGGACAACCATAAAGAGATAGAGATATATCATATTGAGTCCAACATAGAGGAGGATACAGAAGTGACAGTGGCTTGAATAGAGAAATTGCTGATACTATGGACTTGCAACATTATGTAGAGATGAACGATTTGGTGAGTATGGCTATGAAGGCAGGGGAACAACAAAAGTAAAGAGGAGCAGCCCATGCACTTTAGAATTGCAACTCAAAATGGGGTTCAAAATGGCAAAATTAGGATGAAAAAAAGAGAGATAGGGGCATAGTTTACAAGGAAAAAGGGTTGGATACATCGTACTTCTAATTCTTCTTCTTCTACCACTACTTCCAGATATAGGGATATTAAATGCTTTAAATGTTAAGGTTTGGATCATTATGCATCTAAATGTCCAAATGAAAGAACTATGATTCTTATGTGTAGCGAGATTGTAATTTTGTCTAATGATGATAATAAGTCAGATGGCAATGATAATGATATGCCGCCTTTAGAGAATGTTACCTGTGATGATGATAGTGTTGAGTATGTTATTTATGGTGAATCCTACATAATGATATGCCACTAGATGCCTGACAGGTGGTAAGGTGTGTAGCTTAATAATTGATACGCGTAGTTGTGCTAATGTGGCTAGTACCACTTTAGTTGCAAATTTGGGGCTGAAGTGTGATAAACACGTAAATCCATCTAGGCTACAATGGTTGGATAATAGTGGAGAGATGAAAGTTACTAGGCAGGTTGTGGTGGCTTTTACTATTGGGAGGTATAGTGATGAGGTAGTTTGTGATGTGGTAACCATGCGGGCTGGCCATATGTTGTTGGGTAGGCCATGGCAATTTGATAGGCGTGCAATATATGATAGGTACAAGAATAGATATTCCTTTGCACGTAATGGACATAAAGTCACTCTTGTACCTCTCTTACCCTAGAAACTTTACCTTGACTAGATTAAAGTTCAACAATCTTCTCGTGGGAGTTTGGGTGGTGAGGTTAAGAAAAGTAATGAGATGCCCTCAGGTTTACCACCATTAAGAGGAAATATGTACCAAATTGACGTTGTACTTGGATCTGAAATTCCTACTGCCTAGCCTACAAGAAATGTAATCCTGAAGAGGCACAGGAGCTTTAAAGGCAAGTAGAGGAGTTGCTAGCAAAAGATGACATGAGCATTAGAAGGCAAACTGGTGATTGCAACCTGCCAATAGGACTTATCATAAGAGCAAACAGAAAAAATGCCAACTGAAAGATGGCTTTGCAAATTTGGTTAGGTCATTTGTTGAACAGATGCATCAAGAATGGGCTAAGAAAGACAAGATCATGTCAAGAAGCCAAAAGAATGAAGTTGGACAGCTCATTACTTTGTGCTTGGTGTACAATACTTTAAAAGGCCCAAGAAGGCCAAAATAAGTCCCAAACATGAGGGACTCATTGGGAAAAGAAGAAGTTGTGATCATGTCAAACTCTTATTTCTAATTGTATTTGAGCTTGGATTACTTATCCACATGCTTAATTTATATCTTATTTTAATTAAGGTTTCCATGGAGAGTACAAATGCTCTCTTAAAAATGTGTATGGCATATTTTGGATTTCTCTCAAGGAAAGCCACAACGTTGCTTGTTGCATCAAGAAATTGAATTGGTTTTTTCAAGGTTCTAATTCCCACAAGTATTTATGAAATTGTTTGATTTTTATTCCCAGTTATATGCATTTTTGAGATCAGGTATCTCAGGGGTTCAATAGGGAGGATTTTTATTTTGGGGTTCACTCAATATCAATTTGTGTGTTTGGGGTTTCGGGGTCAATGTATCCTTGAGGTTCGTATCATTTGGTATCTAGAGCCAACGTGGCATAAATTGTTATTTATCTTGTATTTTATTTCCTACTAAGAAAAAAAAAGAGAAATCGGATTGTGAATTGACTATGGTTTTGTGATTCTTTTACAATATTTTGCATATTCTTGTCTTGGAGAATGCTAATTGAACACAAAAAGGTTGAATTTGCAAATTATACACCTTGGATTGGTCTAATTTTGAGAAATTAAAGTTAGGCTTTCAAATTCAAAATTGCCATTGCATAAGTGAAATTGGCTACTTCTAGCTACAAATTGAAGTTGATTGCACATCAATTGGGTTAGAATTGAGTCATATTTGGCCTTGCATTGGGATTGACCGAATTCTTTGCATATTTTCTTTTTTGTCATTTTTTATTCACTTTTTCTGTTTTTTTTTTTTT
>JACGDI010003137.1:1570429-1626864 GCA_014898725.1 Jacaranda copaia
ACATGATACAAATTCTTTCTCGTATGTCGGCACATCATTTTCCTTGTCGGTCACATTTACTTTGCTCTAGACTTTATGCTTTTCTTTTTCTTGTTAGGTTTTTTCATTACTACTTCACACATAATAAATGCTACATTTCAATTTCCTTTGAATTGAAATAGTTTGATTTTTGAAGTTCAACATTCACTATTGTCATGAGACGTAAAAAGCATAAATAGGTGAGACCACATAGAGGTGTGTCAAGAATGGGCTATGAAAGAGACGATCAAGTCAAGAAGCTAAAAGAATGAAGTTGGACAGCCCATCACCATGTGCTTGGTGTATAAGGCTTTAAAAGGCCCAAGAAGGTGGAAATAAGTCCCAAACACGAGGGACTCACTGAGAAAAAAAGAAGCTGTAATCAAGTTAAACATTTATTTCTAATTATATTTGGGCTTGGATTATTCATCCGTAGGCTTAGTTTATATCTTATTTTAATTAGGGCTTCCATAGAGATTATAAATACTCTCTTAAAAATATGTATGGCAGATTTTCATTTCTCTTAGGGAAAGCCACAACGTTGCTTGTTGCATCAAAAAATTGAATTGTTTCTTTCAAGGTTCTAATTCCCGTGAGTATTTAAGAAATTTTCTGATTTTTATTCCCAGTTATATGCGTTTCTGAGATCAGGCATCTCAGGGGTTCAATAGGGAGGTTTTTTTTTAGGGGGCGGGGGTTGTTAAGTATCAATTTGTGTGTTTGGGGTTTTGGGGTCAATGTATCCTGGGGGTTTGCATCATTTGGTATCTAGAGCCAAGATGACATAAATTCTTATTTATCTTGAATTTTGTTTCCTGCTAAGAAAAAAAAAGAAGAGAAATCGGATTGTGAATTGACTATGGTTTTGTGATTTTTTTGCAATATTTTGCATATTCTTATCTTGGAGAATGCCAATTGAACTCAAAAAGGATGAATTTGCAGATTACACATATTGGATTGCTCTAATTTTGAGAAATTAAAGTTAGGCTTTCAAATTCAAAATTGCCATTGCATGAGTGAAATTAGCTATTTCTAGTTGCTGATTGGAGTTGATTGCACATCAATTGGGTTAGAATTGAGTCATATTCGGCCTTCTATTAGGATTCACCGAATTCTTTGCATATTTTCTTTTTTTTCATTTTTTATTCACTTTTTGTGTTTTTTTTGCTCATTATTTTAGCCTAATTTGCATATGTTCATGTTAGATAAGTAACATATTGCATTCTTGTTACTTAACTTGCCTAAGAATCACATGATACGCATTCTTTCTCGTGGGTTGTCACATCATTTTCCTTGTCGGCCACATTTACTTTGCTCTAAACTTTGTGCTTTTCTTTTTCTTGTTAGGTTTTTTCATTGCTACTTCCCACATAATAAATGATACATGGGAATTTACTTTGAATTGAATTAGTTTGATTTTTGAAGCTCGACATTCACTGTGGTCATGAGAGGTAAAAGGCATAAATAGGTGAGATCGCATAGAGGGGGCCAAGCGAGAATTGGGTTCGAACATGATGGTTCATTTCTACTTGAGTGAAACACGTGAAGGAGTGTTCCCTTTGTGTGGTTGTTTTTGCTAACACCTTTTGCAGGTTTTTTTTTCTTTAAATGTCTACTATTCTTCTAAGAAGGGAAGGCAATAAAGAACCCTCTCATGAGGAAGCTAATATGACACCAGATATGATGGTGATGTACATGGCATTTACTAGTCAATTTAAGAAGTTGGATAGTAAGCTTGATGAGATGGATGAGCGAGGAAAGGAGGTGGCACAAAATATTTTTTGGAATGGCAGATGAAATAGGCCTCCATATAGGTTTAATCAAGAGATGTTTGAGGATGAGTTTGATGATAGTAGTTCGGCTAAGAATAGAAAGAGTGAAGCTAGATTCAAAGCTAGGAGGGACAGCAATTTAATTGCCATCAAAATGAAAATTTCATCATTTAAAGGGCGAAATAATGTTGAAGCATATATGGAGTGGGATAGAATGGTGGAGTTGATCTTCGACTGCCATAACTACTCCGAAGAGAAAAAAGTAAGAGTTGCAGTAGTTGAATTCACTGACTATGCCTTAATTTGGTGGGATGAATTAGTGCAGTCTAGGAAGAGATATAAAGGCCATTATCAAGAAAAGATTTGTTCCATCTTACTATTATGGGGAGATAAACCAAAAACTACAAAGACTCATTCAAGGGTCTAAGTCAGTTGAGGACTACCACAAGGAGATGGAGATGTATCAGATTAAGGCCAACATAGAGGAGGATATGGAAGTGACAATGGCTATATTTATTAGTGGTTTGAATAGATAAATTGCTGACGTTGTGGACCTACAACGTTATGTGGAGATGGAGGATTTGGTGAGTATGGGTATGAAGGCGGGGAAACAACAAAAGCAAATAGGGGCAACCTATGCATTTTAGAATTGCAACTCAAAATGGGGTTCAAAATGGCAAAATTATGACGAAAAGAAGAGAAATAGGGCTTAGTGTACAGGGAGAAAGGGTTGAATGCATCGTACTTCTAATTCTTCTTCTTCCACTACAACTACGAGACATAGGGATATTAAATACTTTAAATGTCAAGTTTTGGGTCATTTTGCATCTAAATGTCCAAACAAAAGAACAATAATTCCTATGTGTAGTGAGATTATTTCTAAGTCTGATGATGATAATAAGTCAGATGGTAGTGATAATGATATGCCACCTTTAGAAGATGTTAATTGCGATGACGATGATGTAGAATATGTTGTTCATGGTGAATCTTATGTCGCTAGGCGTGCATTGAACTTGAATGTCAAGGTGGACAGCATAGAACACAGAGAAAATATATTTCACACTGAATGCTTGACAGGTGGTAAGGTGTGTAGCCCAATAATTAACGGGCGTAGTTGTGCTAATGTGGCTATTACCACTTTAGTTGAAAAATTGGGGCTAAAGTGTGACAAACACCCAAATCTATGTAGGCTGCAATGGTTGAATGATAGTGGAGAGATAAAAGTTACTAGGCAAGTTGTGGTGGCTTTTACTATTAGGAGATTAGTGATGAGGTAGTTTGTGATGTAGTAACCATGTGGGCTGGCCACATGTTGTTGGGTGGGCCATGGTGATTTGATAGGCATGCAATACATGATGGGAGCAAGAATAGATATTCCTTTGCGTATAATGGAAATAAAGTCACTCTTGCACCTCTATCACCCTAGAAACTTTATCTTGACCAAATTAAACTTCAACAATCTTCTCATGGGAGTTTGGGTGGTGAAGTTAAGAAAATTAATGAGAGAAAAAAGGCTGTGATAGAAAAGTATAAAGATGAAGGCCCAATGGCGAGTGATTGCACAAGAGCAAATGAGAAAGAAGGTTTTGCAAGAGAGAGAAAGTTGGTGAGTGAGAAGAGAGTAAAGACTGAGAAAATTGAAGGGAGTGAAAAGAAAGAGTTGGTCAAGATTGAGGAAATTGAGACAAAACAATGCTTCTATGCAAAAGAGAGAGGTTTAAAGAATACGTTTCTAGAGAAGAGAGCATTGATAGTGAATAGGTACATGGAGGTTTTATTATCCGAAACTGACTTTAATCTCGATTCACCAAGTGTTTTTGTCTCTTTGTTGCAAGAGTTTGGTGATGTATTCCTTAATGAGATGCCTGTAGGTTTACCACCATTAAGAGGAATTAACCGTCAAATTGACTTTGTACCTAGATCTCAAATTCCTACCGACTAGCCTACCAAAAATGTAATCCTAAGAAGGCAAAGGAGCTTCAAAGGCAAGCAGAGGAGTTGTGGCCAAAAGGTGACATGAGCATTAAAAAGGCAACATGGAGATTGCAACCTGTCAATGGGACTTATCATAAGAGCAAAAAGTAAAAAGGCAGATCGAAAGATGGCTTTGCAAATTAAGTTGGGTCATTTGTTGAAGAGATGCATCAAGAATGGGCTAAGAAAGAGAAGATCATGCCAAGAAGCCAAAAGAATGAAGTTAGACAGCCCATGACCTTGTGCTTGGTGTATAAGGCTTTAAAAGGCACAAGAAGTCCGAAATAAGTCCCAAACTAGTGGGACTCACTATGAAAAGAAGAAGCTGTGATCAAGTTAAACTCTTATTTCTAGTTGTATTTGGGCTTGGATTATTTATCCATAGGCTTAGCTTATATCTTATTTTAATTAAGGCTTCCAAGGAGAGTATAAATACTCTCTTAAAAATGTGTATGGAAGATTTCGAATTTCTCTCAAGGAAAGCCACAATGTTGCTTGTTGCATTGAGAAATTGAATTGGTTCTTTCAAGGTTCTAATTCTAGTGAGTATTTATGAAATTATCTAATTTTTATTCCTAGTTATATGCGTTTCTGAGATTAGGTATCTCAGGGGTTCAATTTTTATTCCCAGTTATACGCGTTTCTAAGATCAGGTATCTCATGGGTTCAATAGGGAGGATTTTTATTTTAAGGTTTGTTCAGTATCAATTTGTGTGTTTGGGGTTTTTGGGTCAATGTATCCTTAGGGTTCACATCATTTGGTATCCAGAGCCAATGTGACATAAATTATAATTTATTTTGTATTTTTTTTTCAGCCAAAAAAAGAAGAAATTTGAAAAAATATTGGAAAAGAAAGAGAAATCAGATTGTGAATTGACTATGGTTTTGTCATTCTTCCACAATATTTTGCATATTCTTGTCTTGAAAAATGCCAATTGAACACAAAATGGTTGAATTTGTAGAATATACACAATGGCTTGCTCTAATTTTGAATTAGTTTTATTTTTGAAGTTCAACATTCACTGTGGTCATGAGAGGTAAAAGCCATAAATAGGTGAGAGCACAAAGAGGGGGCAAAGCGAGAATTAGGTTCGAACATCATGGTTCATATCTACTTGAGTGGAACACATGAAGGAGTGTTCCTTTTGTGTGGCTATTTTTGCTAACACTTTTTGCAAGTTTTTTTTTCTTTAAATGAGTACTATTCTTCTAAGGAGGAAAGGCAATAAAGAACCCCCTCATGAGGAAGCTAATATGACACCAAATATGATGGTGACGTACATGGCATTTACTAGTCAATTTAAGAAGTTGAATAGCAAGCTTGATGAGATGGATAAGCATGGAAAGGAGGTGGCACAAAATATTTTTAGGAATGGCAGATGAAATAGGCCTCCATATGGGTTTAATCAAGAGATGTTTGAGGATGAGTTCAATGATAGTAGTTCAGCTAAGAATAGAGGGGGTGAAGCTAGATTCGAAGCTAAGAGGAACAATAATTTAATTGCCATCAAAATGAAAATTCCATCATTTAAAGGGCGAAATAATGCCGATGCATAGATGGAGTGGGAGAGAATGATGGAGTTGATCTTCGACTGCCATAACTAATCTAAAGAGAAGAAAGTGAGAGTTGCAATAGTTGGATTCACTGACTATACATTAATTTGGTGGGATGAATTAGTGCAGTCTAGGAGGAGAAATTGTGAGAGAGCTATTGAGACTTGGGCTTATATGAAAGCCGTTATGAAGAAAAGATTTGTTCCATCCTACTACTACATGGAGATACACCAAAAACTACAAAAACTCATTCAAGGGTCTAAGTCAGTTGAGGAATAACATAAGGAGATGGAGATGTATCAGATTATGGCCAACATGAAGGATGATAAGGAAGTGACAATGGCAAGATTTATTTGTGGTTTGAATAGAGAAATTGCTAATATTTTAGACATACAACATTATGTGGAGATAAAGGATTTGGTGAGTATGGCTATGAAGGCAGGGAAACAACAAAAGCAAAGAGGGACATCCCATGCATTTTAGAATTACAACTCAAAATGGGGTTCAAAATCATAAAATTATGATGAAAAGATGAGAGATAGGTGCTTAGTTTACAAGCAAAAAGGGCTAGATGCATTGTTCTTCTAATTCTTCTTCTTCCACTACTACTTCCAGACATAGGGATATTAAATGCTTTAAATGCCAAAGTTTAGGTCATTATACATCTAAATGTACAAACAAAAGAACTATGATTCTTATGTGTAGTTGAAAAATTGGGGCTAAAGTGTTATAAACACCTAAATCCATGTAAGCTGCAACGGTTGAATGATAGTGGAGAGATGAAAATTACTAGGCAAGTTGTGTTGGCTTTTACTATTAGGAGATATCGTGATGAGGTAGTTTGAGATGTAGTAGCCATCCAGTCTGACCATATATTGTTGGGCAAGCTATGGCGATTTGATAGGCATGCAATACATGATGGAAACAAGAATAGATATTCCTTTGCGCATAATGGACATAAAGTCACTTTTCCACCTCTATCACTCTAGAAACTTTACCTTGACTAGATTAAACTTCAACAATCTTCTCGTGGGAGTTTGGGTAGTGAGATTAAGAAAAGTAATGTGAGAAAAGAGGCCGTGAGAGAAAAGTATAAAGATAAAGGCTTAATGGTGAGTGATTGCACAAGTGCAAACAAGAAAGAGGGTTTTACAAGAGAGAGAAAGTTAGTGAGTGAGCAGAGAGTAAAGACTAAGAAAGTAGAAAGGAGTGAAAAGAAAGAGTTGGTAAAGAGCGAGAAAATTGAGACAAAACAATGCTTCTAAGCAAAAGAGAGAGGTTTAAAGAATGCTTTTCTAGACAAGAAAGCTTTGATTGTGATTAAGTACAGGGACGTCTTATTATCGAAAATTGACCTTAATCCCAATTCACTTAGTATTTTTGTCTCTTTATTGCTAGAGTTTCATGATGTATTCCCTAATGAGATGCCCATAGGTTTACCACCATTAAGAGGAATTAAGCATCAAATTGACTTTATACCTAGATCTCAAATTTCTACCAACTTGCCTACAACAAATGTAACTTTGAGGAGGCAAAAGAGCTTCAAAAGAAAGCAGAGGAGTTGTTACCAAAAGGTAACATGAGCATTAGAGGGCAAAATGGCAATTGAAACCTACTAATGGGACTTATTACAAGAGCAAAAAGAAAAAAGGCTGATCAAAAGATGGCTTTGCGAATTTGCCTAGGTCATTCATTGAAGAGATGCATCAAGAATGGACTAAGAAAGAGAAGATCATGCCAAGAAGCTAAAAGAATGAAGTTGGACAGCCCATGACCTTGTGCTTGGTGTATAAGGCTTTAAGAGGCCTAAGAAGTCTGAAAGAAGTCCCAAACATATAGGACCACTGAGAAAATAAGAAGTTGTGATCAAGTTAAACTCTTATTTCTAATTTTATTTGACCTTGGATTATTTATCTGTAGGCCTAGCATATATATTATTTTAATTATGGCTTCCAAGGAGAGTATAAATACTCTCTTAAAAATGTGTATGGCAGATTTTGGATTTCTCTCAAGGAAAGCCGCAACGTTGCTGTTAATTGAATTAGTTCTTGCAAGGTTCTAATTCCAGCGAGTATTTATGAAATTTTCTGATTTTTATTCCCACTTATATGTGTTTCTGAGATCAGGTATCTCAGGGGTTCAATAGGGAGGATTTTTATTTTAGGGTTTGTTCAGTATCAATTTGTATGTCTAGGGTTTTGGGGTCAATGCATCCTTGGGGTTCGCATCATTTGGTACCTAGAGCCAACGTGACATAAATTCGTATTTACCTTGTATTTTGTTTCCTGCTAAAAAAAATAAATTAAAAAAAATAGAAAAAAATAAGAGAAATCGGATTGCGAATTGACTATGGTTTTGTGATTCTTTCGCAATATTTTGCATATTCTTGTCTTGGAGAATACCAATAGAACACAAAAAGGTTTAATTTGTAGAATATACACATTAGATTGCTCTAATTTTGAGAAATTAAAGTTAAGCTTTCAAATTTGAAATTGCCACTGCATGAGCGAAATTGGCTACTTCTAGTTGTTGATTGGAGTTGATTGTACAACAATTAGGTTAGAATTGAGTCATATTTGGCCTTCTAGTGGGATTGACCGAATGCTTTGCATTTTTTTTTTGTCATTTTTTATTCACTTATTTTATTTTTTTATTATAGTTTTAGCCTAATTTGCATCTGTTCATGTTCGATAAGTAACATATTGCATTCTTATTACTTAGCTTGCCTAAGAGTCACATGATACACATTCATTCTTGTGTGTCATCATATTATTTTCCTTGTCGATCATATTTTCTTTGCTCTAGACTTTGGGCTTTCTTTTTCTTGTTAGGTTTTTTCATTGCTACTTCCCACATGATAAATGCTACATGGGAATTTGCTTTGAATTGAATTAGTTTGATTTTTGAAGTTCAACATTCACGGTGTTCATGAGAGGTAAAAGGCATAAATAGGTGAGAGCACATAAAAGGGGCAAAGTGAGAATTGGGTTCGAATATGTTGGTTCATATCTACATGAGTGAAACACGTGATGGAGTGTTCCTTTTGTGTAGCTATTTTTGCTTACACTTTTTGTAGGGGTTTTTTCTTTAAATGAGTACTATTCGTCCAAGAAAGGAGGGCAATAAAGAACCCTCTAATGAGGAAGCTAATATGACACCAAATTTTAAGGTGATGTACATAGCATTTACTAGTCAATTTGAGAAGTTGAATAGCAGTCTTGATGAGGTGGATGAGTGGGCAAAAGAGGTGGCACAAAATATTTTTAGGAATGGTAGACGAAATAGGCCTCCATATGGGTTTAATCAAGAGATGTTTAAGGATGAGTTTGATGATAGTAGTTTGGCTAAGAATAGAGGAGGTGATGCTAGATTCAAAGTTAGGAGTGACAGCAATTTAATTGACATCAAAATGAAAATTGTATCATTTAAAGGGCAAAATAATGTTGAAGCATACATGGAGTGGGAGAGAATGGTGGAGTTGATCTTCGACTACCGTAACTACTTTGAAAAGAAAAAAGTGAGAGTTACAGCAGTTGAATTCACTGATTATGCCTTAGTTTGGTGGGATGAATTAGTGCAGTCTAGGAGGAGAAATGGTGATAGAGCTATTGAGAGGTGGGCAGATATGAAGGCCATTATGAAGAAAAGATTTGTTCCATCTTACCACTATAGGGAAATAGACACCCAAATCCGTGTAGGCTGCGATGGTTGAATGATAGTAGAGAGATGAAAGTTACAAGGCAGGTTGTGGTGGCTTTTACTATTGAGAGATATAGTGATGAGGTAGTTTGTGATGTAGTAACCATATGGGCTAGCCATATGCTGTTGGGTAGGCCATGGCAATTTGATTGGTGTGCAATACATGATGGGTACAAGAATAGATATTCCTTTGCGCATGATGTACATAAAGTCACTCTTGTACCTCTATCACCCTAGAAAAGTTTACCTTTACCATATTAAACTTCACCAATCATTTTGTGGGAGTTCGAGAGGTGAGGTTAAGAAAGGTAATGAGAGAAAAGAGGCCGAGAGAGAAAAGTAGAAAGATAAATGCCCAATAATGAGTGATTGCACAAGTGTAAACAAGAAATAGGGTTTTGCAAGAGAGAACAAAATTGGTGTGTGAGAAGAGAGTAAAGACTAAGAAAGTTGAAGGGAGTGAAAAGGAAGAGTTGGTGAAGAGTGAAAAAGTTGAGACAAAATAATGCTTCTATGCAAAAAGGAGAGGTTTAGAGAATGCTTTTCTAGATAAGAGGGCCTCGGTAGTGATTAGGTATAGGGGGTTTTATTATCTAAAACTGACCTTAATCTTGATTCGGCTAGTATTTTTGTCTCTTTCTTGCAGGAGATTGATAATGTATTCCCTAATAGGATGCCCACAAGTTTACCTCCAATGAAAGGAATCAAGCATCAAATTCGCTTTGTACCTAGATCTTAAATTCCTACTGATTAGCCTATGGCAAATGTAATCCTGAGGAGACAAAGGAGCTTAAATGGCAAGTGGAGGAGTTGCTAGAAAAAGGTGACATGAACATTGGGGGGTAGAATGGAGATTACAACATGCCAATGGGACGTATCACAAAAGCAAAAGCAACGTGGCCAACCGAAAAAAGGCTTTGTAAATTTGGCTTGGTCATTTGTTGAAGAGATGCATTAAGAATGGGCTAAGAAAGAGAAGATCATGTCAAGAAGCCAAAAGAATAAAGTTGGACGGCCCATCACCTTGTGCTTGGTGTATAAGGCTTAAAAGGCTCAAGAAAGCTAAAATAACTCCCCAACATGTGGGACTCACTGAGAAACAAAGAAGTTGTGATCAAGTCAAACTATTATTTCTAATTGTATTTGGGCTTGGATTATTTATCCATAGGCTTAGTTTATATCTTATTTTCTTCGATTTCTCTCAAGAAAAACCTCAACATTGGTTGATGCATCAAAAGATAAAATAGGGTTTTTCAAGGTTTTAATTCTTGCGATTATGTTTGAAATTTTCTGATATTTGTTCCTTGTTATATGCATTTATGAGATAATGTATGTCAGGGGTTCAATATGGAGGATTTTTATTTTTGGGTTCGTTCAATATCAATTTATGTGTTTGGAGTTTTGGGGTCAATGTATACTTGGGGTTTGCATTATTTGGTATCTAGAGCCAACATGACATAAATTCTTATTTATCTTTAATTTTATTTCTTGACAAAAGAAAATTTTGAAAAAAGTAGGAAAAAAAGGGGAATTGGATTGTGAATTAACTATTATTTTGAGATTCTTTTGCAATATTTTGTGTATTCATGTCTTGGAGAACACCAATTGAACTTAAAAAGGTTGAATTTATAGAATATACACCTTAGATTGCTTTAATTTTGAGAAGTTGGGTTCTTGAAGTGATTCGATTTGGGGGTTTTTAACCTAGGCTTTAAAATTCAAAACTGCAACCTAAAATGGGAGTCAAATGGCAAAATTATGACAAAAAAAAAGAGAGATAGGGTCTTAATTTATAAAGAGAAAGGGTTGGATGCATCATATTTTAAATGTTAAGGTTTGGGTCATTTATGCATCTGAATGTTCAAATGAAAGAACTATGATTCTTATGTGCAATGAGATTGTATCTAAATCTAATGATGATAATAAGTCAGATGGTAGTGATAATGATATGCCACCTTCAGAGGATGTTACTTGTGGCGATTATAATGTTGAATATGTTGTTTATGGTGAATCTCATGTCGTTAGGCGTGCATTGAACTTGAATGTCAAGGAGGATAGCTTAGAACAAAGAGAAAATATATTTCACACGAGATGCTTGACAAATGGTATGATGTGTAGCTGAACAATTGATGGGCGTAGTAGTGCTAATATATGGCTAGTGCAACTTTAGTTGAAAAATTGGGGCTGAAGTGTGATAAACACCCAAATCCATGTAGACTGCAATGGTTGAATGATAGTGGAGAGATGAAAGTTACTTAGCAAGTTATGGTGGCTTTTACTATTAGGAGATATAGTGATGAGTTAGTTTGTGATTAATAAGCACGCCGGCTAGCCATATGTTGTTGGGTAGGCCATGGCAACTTGATAGGCGTGAATACATGATGCGTACAAGAATAGATATTCCTTTGTGCAAAATGGACATAAGTCACTCTTGCACTTCTATCACCCTAGAAAGCTTACCTTGACCAGATTGAACTTTAACAATCTTCTCATGGGAGTTCGGGTGGTGAGGTTAAGAAAAGTAATGAGAGAAAAGTGGCTGTGAGAGAAAAGTATAAAGATAAAGGCCCAATGGTGAGTGAATACACAAGTGCAAATAGAAAAGAGGGTTTTGTAGGAGAGAATAAATTGGTGAGTGAGAATAGAGTAAAGATTGAGAAAGTTGAAGGGAGTGACAAGAACAAGTTGGTGAATGTTGAAAAAGTTGAGACAAAACAATGTTTCTGTGTAAAAGAGAGAGGTTTAGAGAATGCTTTTCTAGACAAGAGAGCTTTGATAGTGATTAGGTATAGGGAGGTTGTAGTATCTGAGACTGACCTTAATCCCAATTCACTTAGTGCTTTTGTCTCGTTATTGTTGAAGATTGACGATGTGTTCCCTAATGAGATACCCATAGGTTTACCACCATTGAGAGGAATTAAGCATCAAATTGGCTTTGTACCTAGATCTCAAATTCTTACTGACTAGCCTACAACAAATGTAATCCTATGGAGACAAAAGAGCTTCAAAGGCAAGCGGGGGAGTTGCTAGCAAAAGCGAACATGAGAATTGGAGGGCAAAATGGAGATTGCGGCCTGCCAATAGGACTTATCACAAGGGCAAAAAGCAAAGAGGCCGACCAAAAGATAGCTTTGCAAATTTGGCTAGGTCATTTGTTGAAGGGATGTATCAAGAATGGGCTAAGAAAGAGAAGATCATGTCAAGAAGCCAGAAGAATGAAGTTGGATAGCCCATAACCTTGTGCTTGGTGTATAAGGCTTTAAAAGTTTCAAGAAGGCCAAAATAAGTCCCAAACATGTGGGACTCATTGAGAAAAGAAAAAGTTGTGATTAAGTCAATCTCTTATTTCTAATTATGTTTGGGCTTGGATTATTTATCCATAGGCTTAGTTTATATCTTATTTTAATTAGGGTTTCCATGGAGGGTATAAATACTCTCTTAAAAATATGTGTGGTAGATTTTGGATTTAACTTATGAAAAAGCCACAACATTGCTTGTTGCATCAGGAAATTGAATACGTTCTTTCAAGATTCTAATTCCAGTGAGTATGTGTGAAATTTTCTGATTTTTATTCCCAATTATTTATGTTTTTGAGATCTGGTGTCTCAATGGTTGAATAGGGAGAATTTTTATTTTGGGGTTTGTTTAGTATTAATTTGTGTTTTAGGGGTTTTAGGGTAAATGTATCCATATAGTTCACACATTTGGTATCTAGAGCCAATGTGACATAAATTCTTATTTAACATGCATTTTATTTCTTGCCAAGAAAAAAAGAAATTCGAAAAAGAACAGAAAAAAATGAGAAATTGGATTGTGAATGTCAGACTATGGTTTTGTGATTCTTTTGCAATATTTTGCAAATTCTTGTCTTGGAGAATGCCAATTGAACACATAAAGGTTGAATTTGCAAAATATACTCGTTGGATTGCTCTAATTTTGAGAAATTAAAGTTAGTGTTCTTGAAGTGATTCGATTTGGGGGGTTTTGATTTCAAATTTGAAATTGGAACCCAAAATGGTGTTCAAAATGGCAAAATTAAGATGAAACGAAGAGAGATGGGGGCTTAGTTTACAAGGAGAAAGGATTGGTTGCATCGTATTTCTAATTCCTCTTCTACAACTACTACTTCCAGACATAAGGAAATTAAATGCTTTAAATGTCAAAGTTTGGGTCATTATGCATCTGAATGTCTGAACAAAAGAACTATGACTCTTATGTGCAGTGAAATTGTATCTAAGTCTAATGACGATAATAAGACAGATGGTAGTGATAATGATATGCCACCTTTAGAGGATGTTACTCATGGTGATGATAATGTTGAATATGATGTTTATGGTGAATCTCATGTCGCTAGGCGTGTATTGAACATGAATGTCAAAGATGAGAGCTTAGAACAAAGAGAAAATATAGTTCACACCGGATGCTTGACAAGTAGTACGATGTGTAGCTTAATAATTGAAGGGCATAGTTGTGCTAATGTAGCTCGTACCACTTTAGTTGAAAAATTGGGGCTGAAGTGTGATGAACACCCAAATCCATGTAGGCTGCAAAGGTTGAATGATAGTGGACAGACGAAAATTACTAGGCAGGTTGTGGTGGCTCTTACTATTGGGAGATATAGTGATGAGCTAGTTTATGATGTAGTAAGATGCAAGTTGGCCATATGTTATTGGGTAGGCCATGGCAATTTGATAGGTGTGCAGTACATGATGGGTACAAGAATAGATATTCCTTTGCGCATAATGGACATAAAGTCACTCTTGCACTTCTATCACCCTAGAAAGTTTACCTTGACCATATTGAAGTTTAGCAATATTCCCGTAGGGGTTTGGGCGATGAGGTTAAGAAAAGTAATGATAGAAAGATAAAGGCCCAATGGTAAGTGATTGCACAAGTAAAAACAAGAAAGAGGGTTTTGCAAGAGGGAAAATGTTGGTGAGTGAAAAGAGAGTAAAGACTAAGAAAGTTGAAGAGAGTGAAAAGGAAGAGCTGGTGAAGAGTGAAAATGTTTAGACAAAACAATGCTTCTATGTAAAAGAGAGAGGTTTAGAGAATGCTTTTCTAGACAAGAGAGCCTTGGTAGTGATTAGGTATGGGGAGGTTTTATTATCCAAAACTGACCTTAATCCCGATTCGCTTAGTGTTTTTGTTTCTTTATTGCCGGAAATTGATGGTATATTCCTACAATAATGTAATCCAGAGTAGACAAAGGAGCTTCAAAGGCAAGCGAAGGAGTTGCTAGCAAAAGCTTACAAGTGTATTAGAGGGAAAAATGGTGACTGCAACCTGCCAATAGGACTTTTCACAAGAGGAAAAAATAAAGAGGCCGGCCGAAAGATGGCTTTGCAAATTTGGCTAGGTCATTTGTTGAAGAGATGCATCAAGAATAGGCTACGAAAGAGAAGATCATGTGAAGAAGCCAAAAGAATGAAGTTGGATAGCCCATCACCTTGTGCTTGGCGTATAAAGCTTTTAAAAAGCCCAAGAAGGCCGAAATAAGTCCCAAACATGTGAGACTCATTGAGAAAAGAAAAAGTTGTTATCAAGTCAAACTCTTATTTCTAATTGTATTTGGGATTGGATTATTTATCTGTAGGCTTAGTTTATATCTTATTTTAATTAGGGCTTCCATGGAAAGTATAAATACTCTCTTGAAAATATGTGTGGCTGATTTTAGATTTCTCTCAAGAAAAGCCACAATGTTGCTTGTTGCATCAAGAAATTAAATAGGTTCTTTCAAGGTTCTAATTCCCACGAGTATGTTTGAAATTTTCTAAATTTTATTCCCAGTTATTTGTGTTTCTGCAATCAGGTATGTCAGGGGTTCAAGATGGAGGATTTTTATTTTAGGGTTTGTTTAATATCAGTTTGTGTGTTTGGGATTTTGGGGTCAATATATCCTTGGGGTTCGCAACAATTGCTATCTAGAGCCAACGTGACTTAAATTCTTATTTATCTAGTTTTTTCTTTCCTGTCAAAAAATAAAATAGAAGAAAAAAAAGAGAAATCGGATTGTGAATTGATTATGGTTTTGTGATTCTTTTGCAATATTTAGCATATTCTTGTTTTTGAGAACGTCAATTGAACACAAAAGGTTGAATTTGCAATACACACTGGATTGCTCTAATTTTGAGAAGTTGGGTTCCTGAAGTGATTTGATTTGAGGGTTTTTGACCTAGGCTTTCAAATTAAAAATTGCAACCCAAAATGGAGTTCAAAATGGCAAAATTATGACGAAAAGAAAAAAGATAGAGGCTTAATTTCCAAAGTGAAAGGGTTGGATGCGTTGTACTTCTAATTCTTCTTCTTCCACTACAACTTCTAGACATAAGGATATTAAATGCTTTAAATGTCAAAGTTTGAGTCATTATGCATCGGAATGTACAAACAAAAAAACTCTAATTCTTATGTGTAGTGAGATTGTATCTAAGTCTAATGATGATAATAAGTCAGATGGTAGTGATAAGGATATGCCACTTTAGAGGATGTTACTCGTGGTGATGATAATGTTGAATATAATGTTTATGGTGAATCTCATGTCTCTAGGCGTGCATTGAACATGAATGTCATAAAGGAGAGCTTAGAACAAAGAGAAAATATAGTTCACACCGGATGCTTGACAAGTGGTACGATGTGTAGCTTAATAATGAAGGACATAGTTGTGCTAATGTGGCTCGTACCACATTAGTTGAAAAATTGGGGCTGAAGTGTGATAAACACCTAAATCTATGTAGGCAGCAATGGTTGAATGATAGTGGAGAGATAAAAGTTACAAGGCAAGTTGTGATGGTTTTACTATTGAGAGATATAGTGATGAGGTAGTTTGTGATGTAGTAACCATGTGAGCTGGCCATATGTTGTTGGGTAGGCCATGGCAATTTAATTGGCGTGCAATACATGATGGGTAAAAGAATAGATATTCCTTTGCGCATGATGGACATAAAGTCACTCTTGCACCTCTATCACCTTAGAAAGTTTACCTTGACCAAATTAAACTTCAACAATCTTTTTGTGGGAATTCAGGAGGTGAGGTTAAGAAACGTAATGAGAGAAAAGAGGTTGTGAGAGAAAAGTAGAAAGATAAAATACCCAAAGGTGAGTGATTGTACAAGTGTAAACAAGAAAGAGGGTTTTGTAGGAAAGAAAAAGTTGGTGAGTGAGAAGAGAGTAAAGATTGAGAAAGTTGAAGGGAGTGAAAACAAAGAATTGGTGAAGAGTGAAAATGTTGAGACAAAATAATGCTTCTATGCAAAAAAGAGAGGTTTAGAGAATGCTTTTCAAGGCAAGAGAGCTTTGATAGTGATTAGGTATAAGGAGGTTTAGTATCCGAAATTGACCTTAATCTCGATTTGCCTAGTGCTTTTGTCTCTTTATTCTAGAAGATTATCGATGTGCTCCCTAATGAGATGCCCACAGGTTTACCACCATTGAGAGGAATTAAGCATCAAATTAGCTTTGTACTTGGATCTCAAATTCCTACTAACTAGCCTACAACAAATGTAATCCTGAGGAGACAAAGGAACTTCAAAGGCAAATGGGAGAGTTGCTAGCAAAAGCTGACATGAGATTTGGAAGGCAAAATGGAGATTGCAACCTGCCAATGGGACTTATCACAAGGGCAAAAAGCAAAGAGGCCAACCGAAAGATAGCTTTGCAAATTTGGCTTGGTCATTTGTTGAAGAGATGCATCAAGAATGGGCTAAGAAAGAGAAGATTATGTCAAGAAGCCCAAATAATGAAGTTGGACAGCCCATGACCTTGTGCTTGGTGTATAAGGCTTTAAAAGGCCCAAGAAGGCCAAAATAAGTCCCAAACATATGGGACTCATTGAGAAAAGAAGAAGCTGTGATCAAGTCAAACTCTTATTTCTAATTGTATTTGGGCCTAGATTATTTATTTGCAGGCTTAGTTTATATTTTATTTTAATTAGGACTTCCATGGAGAGTATAAATACTATCTTAAAAATGTACATGGCTGATTTTGGATTTCTCTCAAGAAAAGCCACAACATTGCTTGTTGCATCAAGAAATTGAATAGGTTTTTTCAAGGTTCTAATTCTTGCTTGTATGTTTAAAATTTTATGACTTTTATTCCTAGTTATTTGTGTTTCTACGATCAAGCATCGTAGGGGTTCAATAGGGATGATTTTTATTTTAGGGTTCGTTCAGTATTAGTTTGTGTGTTTGGGGTTTTGTGGTTAATATATCCTTGGGGTTTGCAACATTTGGTATCCAGATCTGATGTGACATAAATTCTCATTTATCTTCTATTTTCTTTCCTGTCAAAAAATAAAATAGAAAAAAAATAGAAAGAGAAATCAGATTGTGAATTGACTATGGTTGTGTGATTCTTTTGCAATATTTAGCATATTCTTGTCTTGGAGAATGCCAATTGAACACAAAAAGGTTGAATTTGTAGAATATACACATGGGTTGCTCTAATTTTTAGAAGTTGGGTTCTTGAAGTGATTTAATTTGGGGGGTTTTGACCTAGGCTTTCAAATTAAAAATTGCAACCCAGAATGATGTTCAAAATGGCAAAATAATGTTGAAAAGAAAAGAGAGTGGGGTTTAGTTTGCAAGGAGAAAGGGCTAGATGCGTCGTAATTCTAATTCTTCTTATTCCATTACTACTTCTAGACATAGGGTATTAAATGCTTTAAATGTCAAGGTTTGGGTCATTATGCATCTAAATGTCCAAACAAAAGAACTCTGTTTCTTGCGTGTAGTGAGATTATATCTAACTCTAATGGTGGTAATAAGTAAGATGGTAGTGATAATATTATGCCACCTTCAGAGGATGTTACTTGTGATGATGATAAAGTTGAATATACTGCTCATGGTGAATCCCACGTCGCTAGGCATGCATTCAACTTAAATGTCAAGGAGGAGAGCTTAGAACAAAGGAAAAATATATTTCACACCAGTTGCCCGACTAGTAGTAAGGTGTGTATCTTAATAATTGATGGGCATAGTTTTGCTAATGTGGCTAGTACCACTTTAGTTGAAAAGTTGGGGCTAAAGTGTGATAAACACCTAAATCCATGTAGGCTGCAGTAGTTGAATGATAGTAGAGAGATGAAAGTCACAAGGCAGGTTGTGGTGGCTTTTACTATTGAGAGATATAGTGATGAGGTACTTTGTGATGTAGTAACCATGCGGGCTGGCCATATGTTGTTGGGTAGGCCATGGAAATTTGATAGGCAAGCAATACATGGTGGCTACAAGAAAAGATATTCCTTTACACATTGTGGACAAAAAATCACTCTTGCAGCTCTATCACCCTAGAAAGTTTACCATGACCAAATTAAACTTCAACAATCTCTCATGGGAGTTTGGGAGATGAGGTTACGAAAAGTAATGATAGAAAAGAGGCCGTGAGAGAAAAGTAGAAAGATAAATGCTTAATAATGAGTGATTACACAAGTGCAAACAAGAAAGAGGGTTTTGCAAGAGAGAAAAAGTTGGTAAGTGAAAAGAGAGTGAAGACTAAGAAAGTTGAAGGGAGTGAAAAGAAAGAGTTGGAAAAGAGTGAAAAAGTTGAGACAAAATAATGCTTTCATGCAAAAGAGAGGGCTTTGAAAAATGCTTTTCTAGACAAAAGAGCTTTAATAGTGATTAGGTATATGGAGGTTTTATTATCTAAAACTGACCTTAATCTCGATTCGCTTAGTTTTTTTTATCTCTTTATTGCAGGACTTTGATGATGTATTCCCTAATGAGATGCCCACAGGTTTACCACCGTTGAGGAAAATTAAGGATCAGTTTAGCTTTGTACCTGGATCTCAAATTCCTACTGATTAGCCTACGGCAAATGTAATCTTGAGGAGACAAAGGAGCTTAAAAGGCAAGCGGAGGAGTTGCTAGCAAAAGGTGAAATAAGCATTAGAGGGCAAAATGGAGATTGCAACCTGCCAATGGGACGTATCACAAGAGCAAAAAGTAAAGTAGCCAACCGAAAGAAGGCTTTGCAAATTTGGCTGGTCATTTGTTGAAGAGATGTATCAAGAATGGGCTAAGAAAGAAAAGATCATGTCAGGAATCCAAAAGAATGAAGTTGGATAGCCCATCACCTTGTGCTTGGTGTATAAGGCTTTAAAATGAGCAAGAAGGCCGAAATAAGTCCCAATCTTGTAGGACTTACTGAGAAAAGAAGAAGTTGTGATCAAGTTAAACTCTTATTTCTAATTATATTTGGGCTTGGATTATTTATCCGTAGGCTTAGTTTATATCTTATTTTAATTAGGGTTTTCATGCAGAGTATAAATACTCTCTTAAAAACGTGTTTGGTAGATTTTGGATTTCTCTCAAGAAAAGACACAATGTTGGTTGTTGCACTAAGAAATTGAATAGATTCTTTCAAGTTCTAATTCCAGCGAGTATGTATGAAATTTTCTAATTTTTATTCTTAGTTATATGCATTTTTGAGATCAGGCAACTATAGGGAAAATTTTAATTTTGGGTTTCGTTCAATATTAGTTTGTGTGTTTAGGGTTTCGTGCTCAATGTATCCTTTGGGTTTGCATCATTTAGAATCTAGAGCTAATGTGACATAAATTCTTATTTATCTTGTATTTTTTTCCCACCGAAAAAAAAAGAAGTTCCAAAAAAATAGAAAAAAAAAAGGGAAATTAGATTGTGAAATGACCATGGTTTTGTGATTCTTCTGCAATATTTTGCATATTATTGTCTTGGAGAACGCCAACTAAACACAAAAAGGTTGAATTTGTACAATATACTCCTTGGATTGCTGTAATTTTGAAAAATTAAAGTTAGGCTTCTTGAAGTAATTCGATTTGGGGGTTTTTGACCTAGGCTTTCAAATTCAAAATTGCAACTTAAAATGGGGTTCAAAATGGCAAAATTATGACAAAAAGAAAAGAGATAGGGGCTTAGTTTACAAGGAGAAAGAGCTGGATGCATCGTACTTATAATTTCTTTTCTTCCACTAGTACTTCTAAACATAGGGATATTAAATGCTTTAAATGTTAAAGTTTAGGTCATTATGTATCTGAATGTTCAAATGAAAGAACTATGATTGTTATGCGTAGTGAGATTGTATCTAAGTCTAATGATGATAATAAGTCAAATGGTAGTGATAATGATATGCCACCTTTAGATGATGTTACTTGTGATAATGATAAAGTTGAATATGCTGTTCATGGTGAATCTCATGTCGTTAGGCGTGCATTCAACTTAAATGTCAAGCAGGAGAGCTTATAACAAAGAGAAAATATATTTGACACTAGATGCTTGACAGTTGGTAAAGTGGGTAGCTTAATAATTGAAAGGTGTAGTTGTGCTAATGTGGCTAGTACCACTTTAGTTGAAAATTTGGGGCTGAAGTGTGATAAACACCTAAATCTATGTAGGATGCAATGGTTGAATGATAGTGGAGAGACAAAAGTTACTAGGCAGGTTGTGGTGGCTTTTACTATTGTGAGATATAGTGATGAGGTAGTTTGTGATATAGTAACCATGCGGACTGACCATATGTTGTTGGGTAGGCTATGGCAATTTGATAGGCGTGCAATACATAATCAGTACAATAATAGATATTCCTTTGCGCATGATGGACATAAAGTCACTCTTGCACCTCTATCACCCTAGAAAGTTTTCCTTGACCAGATTAAACTTCAACAATCTTCTCGTGGGAGCTTGGGTGGTGAGGTTAAGAAAAGTAATGAGAGAATAGAAGCCGTGAGAGAAAAGTATAAAGATAAAAGCCCAATGGTGAGTAATTGTTCAAGTGCAAACAAGAAAGAGGGGTTTGCTAAAGAGAAAAAGTTGGTGAATGAGAAGAGAGTAAAGACTGAGAAAGTTGAAGGGAGTGCAAAGAAAGAGTTGGTGAAGAGTGAAAACGTTGAGACAAAATAATGCTTCCATGCAAAAGAGAGAGGTTTAAAGAATGCTTTTCTAGACAACAGAGCTTTGATAATGATTAGGTATATGGAGGTTTTATTATCTAAATCTAACCTTAATCCTGATTCGCCTAGTTTTTTTGTTTCTTTATTGTAGGAGTTTGATGATGTATTCCCTAATGAGATGCCCACAGGTTTACTACCATTGAGACAAATTAAGCATCAAATTTTCTGTGTACCTGGATCTCAAATTCCTACAAACTAGCTTACAATAAATGTACTCCTGAGGAGACAAAAGAGCTTGAAAAGCAAATGGAGGAGTTGCTAGCAAAAGGTGACATGAGCATTGGAGGGAAAAATGGAGATTGCAACCTACTAATGGGATTTATCACAAGAGAAAAAAGCAAAGAGGCCGATCGAAAGATGGCTTTGCAAATTTGGCTGGGTCATTTGTTAAAGGGATGCATCAAGAATGGGCTAAGAAAGGGAAGATCATGTTAAGAAGCCAAAATAATGAAGTTGGACAGCCATCACCTTGTGCTTGGTGTACAAGGCTTTGAAAGGCCTAAGAAAGCTGAAATAAGTACTAAACATATAGGGCTCACTAAGAAAAAAAGAAGCTGTGATCAAGTCAAACTCTTATTTCTAAATGTATTTGGGCTTGGATTGTTTATCCATAGGCTTAGTTTATATCTTATTTTAATTAGGGCTTCTATGTAGATTATAAATAATCTCTTAAAAATGTTTATGGTATATTTTGGACTTCTCTCAAGAAAAGCCATAATGTTGCCTGCTGCAAAAAGAAATTGAATAAGTTCTTTCAAGATTCTAATTCCCACTAGTATGTATGAAGTTTTTTTTATTTTTATTCCCTGTTATATGCGTTTCTGAGATTAGGTATCTCAAGCGTTCAATAGGGAGGATTTTTATTTTGGGGTTCATTTAGTATCAATTTGTGTGTTTGGGGTTTTAGGGTCAATGTATCCTTGGGTTCGCATCATTGGGTATCCAGAGCCAACGTGACATATATTCTTATTTATCTTGTATTTTGTTTCCTGCCAAAAAAAAAAAAGAAATTTGAAAGAAACATAAAAAAAGGGAGGAAATCAGATTGTGAATGGACTATAGTTTTGTGATTCTTTTGCAATAATTTGCATATTCTTGTCTTGGAGAATGCCAATTGAACATAAAAAGGTTGAATTTGCAGAGTATACGCCTTTTATTGCTATAATTTTGAGAAATTAAAGTTAGGGTTCTTGAAGTGATTCAATTTGGGGGTTTTTTGACCTAGGCTTTTAAATTTGAAATTGCAGCTCAAAATGGGGTTCAAAATGGCAAAATTATGACAAAAAGAAGAGAGATAGGGGCTTAGTTTACAAGGCGAAAAGGCTAGATGCATCGTACTTCTGATTCCTTTTCTTCCACTACTACTTCTAGCATAGGGATATTAAATGCTTTAAATGTCAAGGTTTGGGTCGTTATGTATCTGCATGTCCAAATAAAAGAACTATGATTATTATGTGCAGTGAGATTGTATCTAAGTTTAATGATGACAATAAGCCAAATGGTAGTGATAATGATATGCCACCTTTAGATGATGTTACTTGTGATGATGATAATGTTGAATATGCTATTCAGGGTGAATCTCATGTCGCTAGGCGTGCATTGAACTTGAATGTTAGGGAGGAGAGTTTAGAACAAAGAGTAAATATTTTTCTCACCAGATGCTTGATAGGTGATAAGGTGTGTAGCTTAATAATTGAAGGGCATAGTTGTGCTAATGTGGCTAGTACCACTTTTGTTGAAAAATTGGGGCTGAGGTGTGATAAACACCCAAATCCATGTAGGCTACAATGGTTGAATGATAGTGAAAAAGTTGAGACAAAACAATGCTTCTATGCAAAAGAAAGAGTTTTAAATAATGCTTTTCTAGGTAAGAGAGTTTTGATAGTGATTAGGTATATAAAGGTTTTATTATCTAAAACTGATCTTAATCCTAATTTACCTAGTGTTTTTATCTCTTTATTGTAGGAATACGATGATATATTCCCTAATGAGATGCCCATAGGTTTACCACTATTGAGAGGAATTAAACATCAAATTGGCTTTATACCTGGATCTCTCAAATTCCTACTGACCAGCCTGCAAATGTACTCTTGAGGAGATAAAAGAGCTTCAAAGACAAGCGAAGAAGTTGCAAGAAAAATGTGACTTGAGCATTGAAGGGAAATATGGAGATTGTAACCTGCTAATGGGACTTATCATAAGAGCAAAAGTAAAGAGGTTGATCGAAAGATAGCTTTACAAATTCGACAAAGTCATTTATTGAAGAGATGCACCAAGAATGGGCTAAGAAAGAGAGGATCATGTCAATAAGCCAAAAGTATGAAGTTGGGCAGCCCATCAACTTATGCTTTCTTTATAAGGCTTTAAAAAGCCCTAAAATGTGGAAATAAGTCCCGAACATGTGGGTTTCACTAAGAAAAGAAGAAAGTGTGATTAAGTCAAACTCTTATTTTTAATTGAATTTGGGCTTGGATTATTTATCCATATGCGTAGTTTATATCTTATTTTAATTAGGGTTTCCAAGGGAAGTATACATACTCTCTTAAAAACATGCATGGTAGATTTTGAATGAATTTTGACTTATTTTCTCCGCTTTTCTCTCAAGAAAAGCCACAACATTGCTTGTTGTATCAAGAAATTGAATAGGTTCTTTCAAGGTTCTAATTCCTGCATGTATTTATTCAATTTTTTAATTTTTATACACAATTATTTATGTTTCTGAGATCAGGAATCTTAAGGGTTTAATAAAGAGTGTTTTTATTTTAGGGTTCATTCAGTATCATTTTTCGTGTTTGGGTTTCGGGATCAATGTATCCTGGGGATTCACATCATTTGGTATATAGAGCCAACGTGAGATAAATTCTTATTTATCTTGTATTTTTTTCCTACTAAAAAAGAATTAAAAAAAAATAGAAAAAAAAAAAGAAATCAGATCATGAATTGACAATGTTTCTGTGATTTTTTTGCAATATTTTGCTTATTCCTATCTTGGAGAATGCCAGTTGAACAAAAGAAAAGTTGAATTTGTAGAATATGCACCTTGGATTGCTATAATGTTAAGAAATTAAAGTTAGGGTGAAGTGATACCTTTTGGGGGTTTTTGACCTAGGCTTTCAAATTCGAAATTGCCATTGCGTGAGCGAAATTGGCTACTTCTAGTTGCTGATTGAAGTTGATTGTACATCAATTAGGTTAGAATTGAGTCATATTAGGCCTTCTATTGGGATTGACCAAATTCTTTGCATATTATCTTTTTTGTCATTTTTTATTCACTCTTTGTGTTTTTTTTCTCTATTATTGTTTTAGCCTAATTCACATCTGCTCATTTTAGATAAGTAACTTATTGCATTCTTGTTACTTAGCTTGCATAAGAATCACATGATACACATTCTTTCTCGTACGTTTTCACATCATTTTTCTTATTGGTCACATTTACATTGCTTCTAGACATTAAGCTTTTCTTTTTTTTTTGTTTGGTTTTTCAGTTGCTATTCCTATTTAAATGCTACTTGTGAATTTGCTTCAAATTAAATTAGTTTGATTTATGAAGTTCAACATTCACTGCAGTTATGACAGGTAGAATGCATAAATAGTTGAGCACATAGAAAGAGCAAAGCCAAAATTGAGTGCAAACACGGGGGTGCATATCTACTTGAGTGAAACATGTGAGGGAATGTTCCTTTTGTGTGGCTATTCTTGCAAGCACATTTTGCAGGTTTTTTTCTTCTTTAAATAAGTACTATTCTTCCAAGAAGGGAGGGTAAACAACCCTCAAATGAGGAAGCTAATATGACACCAATTATAAAGAAGATATACATGGCATTTATTAGTCAATTTAAGAAGTTGAATAGCAAGCTTGACAAGATGGATAGAGTGGAGGAAGTGGGTGGCTCAAAATATTTGTGGGAATGGCAAACAAAATAGGCCTCCATATGGGTTTAATCAAGTAATGTTTGAGGATAAGTTTGATGAATAGTAGTTTAGCTGAGAATAGAGAGGATAAGCTAGATTCGAAGCTAGGAAGAACAACAATTTGAATACCATCAAAATGAAAATTCCATCATTTAAAGAGCGAAATAATGCTAAAGCATACTTGGAGTATGAGAGAAAGGTGGAGTTGATATTTGACTGCCATAGCTACTCTAAAGTGAAGAAAGTGAGAATAGTAGCAGTTGAATTGATTAACTATGCATTAATTTGGTGGGATCAATTAGTGCAATCTAGGAGGAGAAATGGTGAGAGACCTATTGAAACTTAGGTAGATATGAAGGCCGTTATGAAGAAAAGATTTGGTCCATTTTACCACAATAGGGAGATACACCAAAAACTATGAAGGCTCATTCAAGGGTCTAAGTTAGTTGAGGTCTACCATATGGAGATGGAGATGTTAATGATAAAGGCCAACATAGAGAAGGATACAGAAGTGACAATGGCCAGATTTATTAGTAGTTTGAATAGAAAACTTATTGATGTTGTGGACCACCAACATTATGTGGAGATGGAGGATTGGGTGAGTATGGCTACAAAGATGGAGAAATAACAAAAGCAAGGAGCTAAGGGCTTAGTTTCCATGGACAAAGGGCTCGATGCATCAAAGAACAAGGATAAGAAATCCATTCTACAAAATGGTACTTCTAATTCTTCTTCTTCCATACTACTTCTAGACATAGGGATATTAAATGCATTAAATGTCAAGATTTAGGTCATTATACATCTAAATGTCCAAACAAAAGAACTATGATTCTTATGTGTAGTGAGATTGTATCTGAGTCTGATGATGATAATAAGTCAAATGGTAGTGTTAATGACATGCTACCTTTAGAGGATGTTACTTGTGGTGATGGTAATGTTGAATATGATGTTCATGGTGAATCTGATGTCGCTAGGCCTGTATTGAACTTAAATGTTAAGGAAGAGAGCATGAAACAAAGAGAAAATATATTTCACACCAGATGCTTAATAGGTGGTAAGGTGTGTAGCTTAATAATTTATGGGGGTAGTTGTGTTAGTGTGGCTAGTACCACTATAGTTGAAAAAGTAGGCTGAAGTGTCATGATAAACACCCTAATCCATATAGGCTGCAATGGTTGAATGATAGCGGAGAGGTGAAAGTTACTAGACAAGTTGTGGTGGCTTTTACTATTAAGAGATATAGTGACGAGGTAGTTTGTGATGTAGTATCCGAGCTAGCTGGCCATATGTTGTTGGATAGGCCATGGCAATTTGATAGGCGTGTAATACATAATGAGTACAAGAATAGATATTCCTTTGCACATAATAGACATAATGTCACTCTTGCACCTCTATCATCAAAGAAAGTTTACCTTGACCATATTAAACTTCAGCAATCTTTTTGTGGGAGTTCGGGTAATGAAGTTAAAAAATGTAATGAGAGAGAAAAGGTCATGATAGCAAAGAATAAAGATAAGGTCCCAATGGTGAATGATTTCACAAGTGCAAACAAGAAAGAGGGTTTTGCAAGAGAGAAAAAATTGGTGAGTGAGAAGTGAGTAAATACTGAGAAAGTTGAAGGGAGTGAAGAGAAAAAGTTGGTAAAGGGTGAAAAACTTGAAACAAAATAATGCTTCTATGCAAAAGTGAGAGGTTTGAAGAATGCTTTTTTAGGCAAGAGAGCTTTGACAGTGATTAGGTATATGGAGGTTTTGTTATCTAAAACTAACCTTATTCCACTTTGCCTAGTGTTTTTGTCTCTTTATTGTTGAAGTTTGATGATGTATTCCCTAATGAGATGCCCACAAGTTTACCACCATTAAGAGGACTTGAGCATCAAATTAATTTTGTACCTAGATCTTAAATTTCTAATCGACTAGCCTACAGATGTAATCCTAAGGAGACAAATGAGCTTTAGAGGCAAACGGAGGAGTTGCTAGCAAAAGGAGATATGTGCATTGGAAGGAAAAATGAAGATTACAACTTGCCAATGGGACTTATCAAAAGAGCAAAAATAAAGATTGCTTTGCAAATTTGGCAAAGTCATTTGTTGAAAAGATGCATAAAAAATGGGCTAAGAAAGAGAAGAACATGTCAAGAAGTTAAAAGAATGAAGTTGGATAGCCCATTAACTTATGCTTGGTGTATAAGGCTTTAAAAGGCCCAAGAAGGTCGAAATAAGTTCCAAACATGTGGGGGTCACTAAGAAAAAAAAAGTTGTGATCAAGCTAAACTCTTATTTCTAATTGGATTTGGGCTTGTATTATTATCTGTAGGCTTAGTTTATATCTTGTTTTAATTAGGGCTTCTAAGGAGAGCATAAATACTCTCATAAAAATGTGTATGGCAAATTTTGGATGAATTTTGACTTATTTTCTGCACTTTTCTCTCAAGAAAAGCCACAACATTGCTTGTTGCATCAAAAAATTGCATAGGTTCTTTCAAGTTACTAATCCGTATGAGTATTTATTCAATTTTCTGATTCTTATTCCCAATTATTTGCGTTTGTAAGATTAGGTATCTTAGGAGTTCAATAGGGAGGGTTTTTTTTCTGTAGTTCGTTCAATATTAGTTTGTGTGTTTGGGGTTTCAAGATCAGTGTATCCTTGGGGTTAGCATCATTTGGTATGTAAGGTGAATGTGAGGTTAATTTCTCTTTATCATGTATTTTGTTTCCAGCCAAAAAAAAAATTCAAAAACACATAGGAAAAAAAAGAGAAATCAAATTGTCAATTAACTGTGGTTTTGTGATTCTTTAACACTACTTTGTGTATTCTTGTTGTGGAATGCCAATTGAACACAAAAAATTTGAATTTGCAGAATATACAGCTTGGATTGCTCTAATTTTTCAAAATTAAAGTTAGGGTTCTTGAGCAATTCAATTTGGGGGTTTCTGACCTAGGCTTTCAAATTCAAAATTGCCTTTGCATAAGAGAAATTAGCTACTTCTAGTTGTTGATTGGAGTTGATTGTACATCAAATTTGTTAAAATTGAGGCATATTCGGCCTCCGTTCAGATTGACCGAATTCTTTTGAACATTTTCTTTTTTGTCATTTTTTTGTTCACTCTTTATGTTTTCTTTCATATTATTTTAGCCTAATTTGCATTTGTTCATGTTAGATAAGTAACATATTGCATTCTTGTTACTTAGCTTGCACAAAAATCACATGATACACATTCTTTCTCGTACATCATCACATCATTTTCCTTGTTGGACACATTTACTTTGCCTCTAGACTTTGTGCTTTTCTTTTCTTTTCTTTTTTGTTTGTTTGATTTTTCCATGGCTATTCTTATATAAATGTTACTTGTGAATTTGCTTTGAATAAAGGAGCATTTCTTTTGTGTGGAGGTTTTGCTAACACTTTTTGTAGGTTTTTTTTTTCTTTAAATGAGTACTATTCTTCCAAGGGGGGAAGGTAAAGAACCCTCTAATGAGGAAGCTAATATGACACCAAATATGAAGGTGATGTACATGGTATTTACTAGTCAATTCAAGAAGTTAAATAGTAGGATTGATGAGATAGATAAGTGGAAAAAGGAGGTGGCACAAAATATTTATGGGAATAGCAGACGAAATAGGCCTCTATATGGGTTTAATTGAGAGATGTTTGAGGATGAGTTAATTATAATAGTTCGACTAAGAATAGAGAGGGTGATGCTAGATTCAAAGCTAGGAGGGACAGTAATTTAAATGCCATCAAAATGAAAATTCCATCATTTAAAGGGTGAAATAATGCTGAAGCGTACTTGGAATGGGGAAGAAAGGTGTAGTTGATCTTTGACTGCCATAACTACTCTAAAGAGAAGAAAGTGAGAGTTGCAGCAGTTGAATTCACAAACTATGCATTAGTTTGGTGGGATCAATTAGTGCAATCTAGGAAGATAAATGGTGAGAGACCTATTGAGCCTTGGGCATATATGAAAGTCATTATGAAGAAAAGATTTGGTCCATCTTCCTACTGCGCGGAGACACACCGAAAACAATGAAAACTCATTCAAGGGTCTAAGTCAGTTAAGGACTACCATAAGGAGATGGAGATATTGATGATTAAGGCCAACGTAGAGAAGGATATAAAAGTGATAATAGCCAGATTTATTGGCATTTTGAATAAAAAAATTGATGATGTTGTGGACCCACAACATTATGTGGAGATGGAGGATTTGGTGAGTATGGCTATGAAGACGGAGAAACAACAAAAATAAAGAGGGTCAACCCATGCATTTTAGAATTCCAACCTAAATTGGGGTTCAAAATGACAAAATTATGATGAATATAAGAGAGATAAGAGCTTAGTTTCCAAGGACAAAGGGCTAGATGCATCAAAGAATAAGGATAAAAAATCCATTCTACCAAACGGTATGTCTAATTCTTCTTCTTCCACTACTACTTCCAGACATAGGGATATTAAATGCTTTAAATGTTAAGGTTTGTGTCATTATACATCTAAATATTCAAACAAAAGAACTATGATTCTTGTGTGTAGTGAGACTGTATCTGAGTCTGATGATGATAATAAGTCAGATGGTAGTGTTAATGATATGCCACCTTCAGTGGTTGTTACTTGTGATGATGATAATGTTGACTATGCTGTTCAATTTGAATTTGATGTCACTAGGTGTGCATTGAACTTGAATGTTAAGCATGAGAGCTTGGAACAAAGTGAAAATATATTTCACACCAAATACTTCATAGGTGGTAAGGTGTGTAGCTTAATAATTGATGGGAGTAGTTATGCTAATGTGGCTAGTACCTTTTAATAGAAAAATTGGGGCTGAAGTGTGATGATAAACACCTTAATCCATATAGCTTGCAATGGTTGAATGATAACGGAGAGGTGAAAGTTACTAGGCAGGTTGTGGTGGCTTTTACTGTTGGGAGATATTATGATGAGGTAGTTTGTGATATAGTAATTGTGCAGGCTAGCTAACTATTGTTGGGTGGACCTTGGCAATTTGATAGGCATGTAATATATGATGGGTACAAGAATAGATATTCCTTTGCGCATAATGGACATAAAGTTACTTATACACCTCAATCACCCAAGAAAATTTAAGGATAAAAAAAGTAATGAGAGAAAAGAGGCCACGAGAGAAAAGAATAAAGATAAAGGCCCAATGTTGAGTGATTGCACAAGTGCAAACAAGAAAGAGGGTTTTGGAGGAAAGAAAAAGTTGGTGAGTGAGAAGAGAGTAAACATTAAGAAAGTTGAAAGGAGTGAAGAGAAAGACTTGGTGAAGAACGAAAAAGTTGAGACAAAACATGCTTCTATGCAAATAGAGAGGTTTAAAAAATGCTTTTCTAGGCAAGACAACTTTGATAGTGATTAGGTATAGAGAGGTTTTATTATATGAAACTAACCTTATCCCCAATTTGCATAGTATTTTTGTCTCTCTATTTTAGGCATTTGATGATGTATTCCCTAATGAGATGCCCATAAGTCAGGTTTACCACCATAGAGAGGAATTGAGCATCAATTAACTTTGTACGTAGATCTCAAATTCCTAACCGACCAGCCTATATTTGTAATCTAGAGGAGACAAATAGCTTCAAAGGCTAGCGAAAGAGTTGCAAGCAAAAGGTGATATGAGCATTGGAGGGAAAAATAGAGATTGCAACCTACTAATGGGACCTATCAAAAGAGCAAAAGCAAAGAGGCCAACCGAAAGATAGCTTTGTAAATTTGGCAAAGTCATTTGTTGAAGAGATGCATTAAGAATCGGCTAAGAAAGAGAAAGTCGTGTCAAGAAGCCACAATAATGAAGTTGGACAGCCCATCAACTTATGCTTGGTGTATAAGGCTTTAATAGATCAAAACAGGTCCCAAACATGTGGGACTCACTAAGAAAAGAAAAAGTTGTGATCAAGTCAAACTCTTATTTCTAATTAGATTTGGACTTGGATTGTTTATCCGTAGGCTTAGTTTATATCTTATTTTAATTAAGGTTTCCAAGGAGAGTATAAATGCTCTCTTAAAAATGTGTATGGCAGATTTTGGATGAATTTTGACTTATTTTTTGTGGTTTTCTCTCAAGAAAAGCTACAAACATTACATGTTGCACTAAGAAATTGAATAGGTTCTTTTAAGGTACTAATTCCTGTGTGTATTTAGTCAATTTTCTGATTATTATTCCCAATTATTTGTGTTTCTGAGATAAGGTATATTAGGGGTTCAATAGGGAGGGTTTTGATTCTAAGGTTCATTTAGTATCAATTTGTATGTTTGGGGTTTCAAGATAAATAAATCCTTGGGGTTTGCATCATTTGGTATCTAGGGCGAACATGAGATAAATTTCTTTTTATCGTGTATTTTGTTTCCTGCCAAAAAAATTTAAAAAAAAAAGAGAAATCGAGTTGTGAATTGACTTTGGTTTTGTGGTTCTTTTGCAATGTATTACATATTCCTATATTAGAGAATGCAATTGAACAAAAAAAAGTTGAATTTGCAGAATATACACCTTGGATTGCTCTAATTTTGAGAAATTAAAGTTAGGGTTCTTGAGTGATTCAATTTGGGGGGTTTTGACCTAGGCTTTCAAATTCATAACTGCCATTGCATAAGTGAAATTAGCTTATTCTAGTTACTGATTGGAGTTGATTATACATCAATTGAGCTAGAATTCAGTCATATTTGACCTTCCATGGGGATTGACCGAATTCGTTGCATAGTTTCTTTCATGTTATTTTTTTGTTCACTCTTTGTGTTTTCGTTTTTATTGTTTTAGCCTAATTTGCATCCGCTCATGTTAGATAAGTAACATATTGTGTCCTTTCTACTTAGCTTGCATAAAAATCACATGATACACATTTTTTCTCGTATGTCATCACATTATTTTTCTTGTTGGTCACATTAACTTTACCTCTAGACTTTGTGCTTTGCATTTTTTTGGTTAGGTTTTTTCGTTGCTACTCCCATATAAAAGCTACTTGTGAATTTACTTTGAATTGAATGAGTTTGATTTCTGAAGTTCAACATTCACTATGGTCATGAGAGGTAAAAGGCATAAATAGTTTAGCACATAAAGGGGACAAAGCCAGAATTGAGTGTGAACATAAGAGTTCATATCTACTTGAGTGAAACCTGCGAAGGAGTGTTCCTTTTGTGTGGTTGTTCTTGCTAACACATTTTGTAGGTTTTTTTTTCTTTGAATGCGTACTATTCTTCCAAGGAGAGAGGGTAAAGAACACTCAAATGAGAAAGCTAATATGACATTAGATATGAAGAAGATGTACATGACATTTACTAGTCAATTTAAGAAGTTGAATAGCAAGTTTGATGAGATGGATGGAGTGGAGAAAGGAGATGGCAAAAAATATTTATGGGAATGGCAGATGAAATAGGCCTCCATATGGTTTAATCAAGTGATGTTTGAGGATGACTTCAATGATAGTAGTTCGGTTAAGAATAAAAGGAGTGAAGCTAGTTTTGAAGCTTGGAGAGAGAGCAATTTAAATGCCATCAAAATGAAAATTCCATCATTTAAAGGGTGTGAAATAATGCTAAGGCATACTTGGAGTGGGAGAGAAAGGTAGAGTTGATCTTTGACTACTATAACTACTCTGAAGAGAAAAAAATGAGAGTTGTAGTAGTTGAATTCACTAACTATGCATTAGTTTGGTGGGATCAATTAGTGCAGTCTAAGAGGAGAAATGGCGAAAGACCTATTGAGACTTGGGTAGATATGAAGGCCGTTATGAAGAAAAGATTTGGTCCATCTTACTACTATGGCGAGATACACCAAATCTATGAAAACTTATTTAAGGGTCTAAGTCAGTTGAGCACTACCATAAGAATATAGAGATGTTGATGATTAAGGCCAACATAGAGGAGGATACGAAAGCGATAATAGCTAGATTTATTAGTGGTTTGAATAGAGAAATTGCTGATGTTGTGGATCTACAACATTATGTGGAGATAGGATTTGGTGAGTGTGACTATAAAGACAGAGAAATAACAAAAGCAAAGAGGGGTAGCCCATGCATTTCAAAATTCCAACCCAAAAAAGGGTTCATAATGGCAAAATTATGTTGAAAAGAAGAGAGATAGGGGTTTAGTTTCCAAGGAGAAAGGGAAAGATACATCAAAGAACAAGGAAAAGAAATCTATTCTACAAAATGATATTTCTAATTCTTTTTCTTCCACTACTACTTCCAGCCATAGGGATATTAAATGCGTTAAATGTCAAGATTTAGGTCATTATACATCTAAATGTCCAAACAAAAGAACTATTCTTATATACAATAAGATTGTATCTGAGTTTGATGATGATAATAAGTTAGATGGTAGTGTTAATGACATACTACCTTTAGAGGATGTTACTTGTGATGATGATAATGTTGAATATTTTGTTCATGGTAAATTTGATGTTGCTAGGCATGCATTGAACTTGAATGTTAAGGAGAAGAGCTTAGAACAAAGAGAAATTATATTTCACACCAGATGCTTGATAGGTGGTAAGGTGTGTTGCTTAATAATTGATGGGGTAAATTGTGCTAATATGGCTAGTACCACTTTAGTTGAAAATTGGGGCTGAGGTGTGATAAACACCTTAATCCATATACACTGCAATGGTTGAATGATAGTGGAGAGGTGAAAGTTAATAGGTAAGTTGTGGTGGCTTTTACTATTGAGAGATATACTGATGAGGTAGTTTGTGATATAGTAACCATGCGAGCCGGTCATATGTTGTTAGGTAGGCCATGACCATTTGATAGGTGTGTAATACATGACGAGTGCAAGAATAGATATTCCTTTGCGTATAATGGAAATAAAGTCACTGTAGCTCCTTTATCACCCAAGAAAGTTTACCTTGACCAGATTAAACTTAAGCAATCTTCTCGTGGGAGTTTGGGTAGTAAGGTTAAAAAAAGTAATGAGAGAAAAGAATAAAGATAAAAACCCAATGGTGAGTGATTGCACAAGTACAAACAAAAAAACGGGTTATGCAGGAGAGAAAAAGTTGGTAAGTGAGAAGAGAGAAAAGACTGAGAAAGTTGAAGGGAGTGAAAAGAAAGAGTTAGTGAAAAGTGAAAATGTTAAGACAAAATAATGCTTCTATTCAAAAGATAGAGGTTTAAAGAATGCTTTTCCAGGCAAGAGAGCTTTTATTATCTTAAACTAACCTTACTCCTAATTTGCCCAATGTTAATGTAGGAGTTTGATGATTTATTCCCTAATGAGATGCCCACAGGTTTACCATTATTGAGAGTAATTGATCATCAAATTGACTTTGTACCCGAATCTGAAATTCCTAGTTGACTAGCCTACAGATGTAATCATGAGAAGACAAATGAGCTTCAGAGGAAAGCAGGGGAGTTGCAAGTAAAGGGAGATATCATCATTGGTGGCCAAAATGAAGATTGCAACCTACTAATGAGACCTATCATAAGAGCAAAAGCAAAAAGGCTGAAAGCTGGCTTCGCAAATTTGGCTAAGTCATTTGTTAAAGAAATGCATCAAGAATGGGTTAAGAAAGAGAACATGTCAAGAAGCCAAAAGAATGAAGTTGGATAGCCCATCACCTTATGCTTTGTGTACAAAGTTTGAAATAGCCCAAGAAAGCCAAAATAAGTCCCAAACATGTGGGACTCACCGAGAAAAGAAAAAATTATGATCAAGTTAAACTCTTATTTCTAGTTAGATTTAGGCATGAATTATTTATCTGTAAGCTTAGTTTATATCTTATTTTAATTAGAGCTTCCATGGAGAGTATAAATACTCTCTTAAAAATGTGTATGGTAGATTTTGGATGAATTTTGACTTATTTTTTGCACTTTTCTCTCAAGGAAAGCTACAACATTGCTTGTTTCATCAAAAAATTGAATAGATTATTTCAAGGTACTAATTCCTATGAGTATTTATTCAATTTTTTTATTCTTATTCCCAATTATTTGCGTTTGTAAGATAAGGTATTTAGGGGTTCAATAGGGAGGATTTTTTTTAAGGGTTCGTTAAGTATCAGTTTGTGTGTTTAGAGTTTCGGAATCAATATATCCTTGGGGTTTGCATCATTTGGTATCTCGAGTGAACATGAGATAAATTTCTCTTTATTATGTATTTTGTTTCCAACCAAAAAAAAAATTCAAAAAAAAAAGAAAAAAAAAAGAAATTGAATTGTCAATTGACTATGGTTTTATGATTCTTTTGCACTACTTTGCGTATTCCTGTTGTGGAGAATGCCAATTGAACACAAAAAATTTGAATTTGCAGAATGTACAGCTTGGATTGCTCTAATTTTGTGAAATTAAAGTTAAGATTCTTAAGCGATTCAATTTTGGGGTTTTCAACCTAGGCTTTCAAATACAAAATTGCCATTACATAAGTGAATTGGCTAGTTCTAGTTGTTTATTAAAGTTGATTGTATATCAATTGGGTTAGAATTGAGTCATATTCAGCCTTCCATTTAGATTAACCGAATTCTTTGCACATTTTCTTATTTGTCATTTTTTTTGTTCACTCTTTGTGTTTTCTTTTTTATTGTTTTAGCCTAATTTGCATTTGTTCATGTTAGCTAAGAAACATATTACGTCCTTGTTACTTAGCTTGCATAGAAATCACCTTATACACATTCTTTCTCTTGTGTCATCACATAATTTTCCTTGTTGGTCATATTTAATTTGCCTTTAAACTTTGTGCTTTTCTCTTTTTTTGTTAGGCTTTTTCATTGCTACTCCTATATAAATACTACTTGTGAATTTGCTTTGAATTGAATTAGTTTGATTTCTGAAATTCAACATTCACTATGGTCAAGAAAGGTAGAAAACATAAATAGGTGAGCACATAAAGAGGGCAAAGCTAGGATTGAGTGCAAACATGAGGGAGGGTTCAAATCTACTTAAGTGAAAACACATGAAGTAGTGTTCCATTTGTGAGGTTATTTTTGCTAACACATTTTGCAGGTTTTTTTCTTTAAATGAGTACTATTCTTTCGAGGGAAGGTAAAGAACCTTCTAATAAGAAAGCTAACATAACACTAGATATGAAGATGATGTACAGGGCATTTACTAGTTAACTTACGAAGTTGAATAGCAGGCTTGATGAGATGGATGAGTGGAGAAAGAAGGAGGCACAAAATATTTGTAAGATTGGCAGACAAAATAGGCCACCATATAAGTTTAATCAAGAGATGTTTGCAGTTGAATTTGATCATAGTAGTTCAGCTAAGAACAAAGGGTGTGAAGCTAGATTTGAAGCTAGGAGAGACAGCAATTCAAATGCCATCAAAATGAAAATTCCATCATTTAAAAGGTGACATGATGCTGAAGCATACTTCGAATGGGAGAGAAAGGTGGAGTTGATCTTTGACTGCCATATCTACTCTGAAGAGAAAAAAGTGAGAGTTGTAGCAATTGAATTCACTGATGATGTATTAGCTTCTTGGGATCAATTAGTGTAGTTTAGGAGAAGAAATGGTGAGAGACCTATTGAGACTTGGGCAGATATGAAAGTCGTTATGAAGAAAAGATTTTTCCATCGTACAACTATAGGAAGATGTACCAAAAACTACAAAGACTCATTCAAGGGTCTAAGTCAGTTGAGGACTACCATAAGGAGATGGAGATGATGATTAAGGCCAACATAGAGGAGGATACAAAAGTGACAATGGCTAGATTTATTAGAAGTTTGAATAGTGAAAGTGCTGATGTTGTGGATCCTACAACATTATGTGGAGATGGAGGATTCGGTGAGTATGGCTATGAAGGTAGAGAAACGACATAAGCAATGAGGGGCAACCCATGCATTTTAGAATTCCAACTTAAAATGGGATTCAAAATGGCAAAATTATGATGAAAAGAAGAGAGATTGGGGCTTAGTTTCTAAGGAAACGGGGCTAGATGCATCAAAGAACAAGGATAAGAAGTCCATTATACAAAATAGGTACTTCTAATTCTTCTTATTCCACTACTACTTCCATACATAGGGATATTAAATGCTTTAAATGTCAAGGTTTAGGTCATTATACATCTAAATGTCCAAACAAAAAAACTATGATTCTTATGGGTAATGAGATTGCATCTAAGTCTGATGATAATAACTCTTATGGTAGTGATAATGATATGCCACCTTTAGAGGATGTTACTTGTGATGATACTTATATTAAATATGATGCTCATGGTGAATCGCTTGTTGCTAGGCATGCATTGAACTTGAATGTTAAGGATGAGAGCTAAGAACAAAAAGAAAATATATTTCACACCAGATGCTTGATAGGTGGTAAAGTGTGTAGGTTAATAATTGATGGGGGTAGTTGTACTAATGTGGCTAGTACCACTTTAGTTGAAATATTAGGGTTGAAGTGTGACAAACACCCTAATCCATATAGGTTGCAATGGTCGAATGATAGTGGAGAGGTGAAAGTTACTAGGCAGGTTGTGGTGGCTTTTACTATTGGGAGATATAGTGATGAGGTAGTTTGTGATGTAGTACCCATGCAGGCTGGCCATATGTTGTTGGGTAGGCCATGGCAATTTGATAGGCGTGTAATACATGATGGGTACAAGAATAGATATTCCTTTATACATGATGGACATAAAGTCACTTTTGCACCTCTATCACCTAGGGATGTTAACCTTGACCAGATTAAACTTCAGCAATCTTCTCGTGGAAGTTTAGGTAGTGAGGTTTAAAAAAGTAATAAGAGAAAAGAGGCCATGAGAGAAAAGAATAAAGATAAAGGTCCAATGGTCAGTGATTGCACAAATGTAAACAAAAAAGAGGGTTTTGTAGGAGAGAAAAAGTTGGAGAGTGAAAAGGAAAAAAAGATTGAGAAAGTTGAAGGGAGTGAAAAGAAAGAGTTAGTGAAGAGTGAAAAAGTTGAGACAAAACAATGCTACTATGCAAAAGAGAGAGGTTTAAAGAATGCTTTTCTAGGCAAAAGAGCTTTGATGGTGATTAGGTGTAGGGAGGTTTTATTATTTGAAACTAACCTTAATCCTGATTTATCTAACGAGATGCCCATAGGTTTACCACCATTGAGAGGAATTGAGCATCAAATTGACTTTGTACCTAGATCTCAAATTGCTGACCAACCAACCTACAAATGTAATCTTGAATAGATAAAGGAGCTTTAAAAGGTGAGCAGACAAGTTGCTGGCACTAGGTGATATGAGCTTCGGAGGTCAAAATGGAGATTGCAACCTGCTAATGGGATCTATCACAAAAGTAAAAGTAAAAAGGCTGAAAGATGGCTTTGCAAATTTGGCTAAGTCATTTGTTGAAGAAATGCATCAAGAATAGGCTAAGAAAGAGAATAACATATCAAGAAGCCAAAAGAATGAAGTCGGATAGCCTATCACCTTATGCTTAGTATATAAGGCTTGAAATGGCCCAAGAAGGCCATAATAAGTCCCAAATATGTGGGACTTACTAATAAAAAAAGAAGTTGTAACCAAGTCATACACTTATTTCAAATTGGATTATTTATCCGTAGGCTTAGTTTATATCTTATTTTAATTAGGACTTGCAAGGAGAGTATAAATACTCTCTTAGTAAGATGACATGTGTCCATTAGAGTCATGTGTTGTAATCATTGGTAGAGGATAAGTGTCCCTAGAAAAGAATAGCACTCTTGTACTCTAAAGGACTATTCCAATCTACTGTAAAGTCAATCTAAAACTCCCGGCAGATGGCCAGTGGTCCAAAGAAACGAAAGAATAAGTTCTATGCCTATAAATAGGGCATCATTCTACTCTACTTTGTGATCAAACTTAGTTGAAATAAAACTTGTACTCCTTACACATACATAGCCTTCTGCTGATAGAAATGGAATTACTCCTTGTGCTATGGTCCTCTCAGTTGACGTCAGAGATCTAGTAAGCCTTTCTATAGTAAGCTAAATGAGAGAAAATCTAATAGAGGCTACCTGATAGCCTAATATCCCCATATGAAGTTGAATAGGGCTTTAGCTAGGGCATAAGGATACATCTCTCTAAAGCCTATTTATGAATGCACTTACTTGCTCCTTTATCAACTTATGAGGCTCTCGACCAAATCCTGGTATTAATGCCATGAGTTTTCAAAGCTTGAGAAGGTAGCAGAGAGAAAAGGTTAGTGTGTAAGCTAGGAGATGTCTATTCTTGTACCCACAATGCGTTACATGCATGTCAAATTGCCATGTCCTACCCAACAATATATAGCCAACTTGCATGTTACTACTTTCATCACACTTCAACCCTAATTTCTCAACTAAAGTGGTACTAGCCATATTCACACAACTACCCGTATAAATTATTAAGCTACATACCGTACCACCTATTAAGCATCAGTGTAAAATAGATTAAGCTACACACCTTACCACCTATTAAGCATCTGGTGTGAAATAGATTTTCTCCTTGTTCTAAGCTTGCTTCCTTAACAATCAAGTTCAATGCACACCTATAAACAAGAGATTAACCATGAACAACATGTTCAACATTATCTTCATTCTCATGCCTAGCAACAATAAGAATTTATCTCCAATTAGCCCTAGATACTAAATGATACAGAACCCTAAGGATATATTGATCCCAAAACTCAAAATACACAAACTAGGTCACAGCTTCTTCTTTTCTCCATGAGTTCCACATGTTCGGGAATTTTTTTGGCCTTCTTGGACCTTTTCAAGCCTTACAATCTAAGAACAAAGTGATCAGTTGTCCAACTTCAATATTTTGACTTCTTAACTTGTTTTTCTTTTCCCTAGCCCATTTTTGATGGATCTCTTCAAAAAATGACTTAGCCAAATTTGCAAAGCCATCTTTTAGCATCTTTGTTCTTTCTCTTATGATAGGTCCCACTAGCATGTTGCAATCTTAATTTTGCCCTCCAACATTGAAATGACCATCTTTCCCTCTTCAATACTCATATCAAATACATAAGAGGATATGAATAAGATGAATTACGACATGCCAAATTAGGATAGAAAAGCAAAAAATAATAGAAAGAGATAATTGATCTCAGAAAGATGGTAATCAATCACTAATCAAGAGGCATCACCACTACACCCCTTTGAACTCTACGAGGAAAAAGGCGTTATTGACCATTTAGCATGATTGCACATTGAAAAGTTCACACGAAGAGGGAAAGGCTAAATAGAAAGCATACAATGACAATTCCCCCATTCCCTTCCCCCTGTATAGGGTAATCAATACCCCATCATAGAGGGCCTTTTAGGAGGAGATTTCAAATTTGCCAAAAAGCAGCTTCAACGGAACTCCAAACACACAAGTTGATATTGAACAAACCCTCGAATAAAAATCCTCCGCATTGAACCCCAAGATACTTAATCTTAAAAACACAAATAACTAAGAATAAAAATTAGAAATTGAATAAACACTAGAAGGAATTAGTACCTTTAAAGAACCTATTCAATTTCTTGATAAAACACGCAACGTAGTGGCTTTTCTTGAGAGAAAAATGCAAAATATAAAATGATGTTAAAAAATCTCCCATATACATTTTTAAAAGAGTATTTATACTCTCCTTGCAAGTCCTAATTAAAATTAAACATAGACTATGCTTATGGATAATAGTCCAAGCCTAAATCCAATTAGGAATAAGATTTTGACTTGGTGACAATACCTTTTTTTTCTATGATAGATATGGAAAGTATTGTTTTTTCATTATTCCTTCTTCCATGAATGAGATGTAGAAAGACTTCTAAAGCTCTCTCTCTCCATGGTGCTCCCTAGCGCTCTTTTTTTTTTTTAACTACTTCTTTCAAAGAGGAATGAACAAAATGAAGTTGTCACCAGCATAAACTTTATGCTCTCTCACCTAGAATGTCAATCTTGTGAGTGTTGCCATTAATCTTTTCCAGCACTTGGAATGGACCGTCTCCTTTAGCATCAAGTTTAGATTTTCATTGATTAGGAAACCTTCCTTTCTCAAATGAACCCAAACCTAATCACTAGGTTCAAATATCACCTATTTTCGCCTCTTATTCGTACTTTGGGCAGCCAACCTATTTCTCTTTTCAATCATCTCACATGCCTTAATATATATAGCCTTAACCTTTCCAAAGATGAATGCTCTAAATCCAAAACAGTTAAAGAACTAAAACAATATACAAGCTTAAAAGATAAGATTACATTAGCCTATTATAAGCAAATTCAATAAAAGGAAAACAATCCAATCAAATTTTTAAATTCTTTCCTACAACAGCACACAACAAAATACCCAAATTTCTATTTACCACTTTAGTTTGTCCATCAGTTTGTGGATGACAAGTAGTAGAATACAAAAATTTAGTACCTAACTTACCACACAAACACTTCCAGAAATGGCTCAAGAACTTGACATCCCTATCAAAAACAATAGATCAAGGGACACAATGCAATCTTACAACTTCTCTAAAGAAAACATCAGCAATGTTATTGGCTTTATCTATTTTACAACAAGCAATAAAGTGTGCCATCTTGTTGAATCTATCAACCACAACAAATATACTATCTATATACTTCCTAGTTCTAGACAAACCAAGCACAAAATTCATAGAAATATTAATCTAAGGTGCAGTGGAAACAAATAAAGATGTACGTAATCCATGGGGCATAGATTTAGATTTAACCTATTTATAGGCAATACATTTAGAACACACTTTCTCAACATCTTTTCTCATACCAAGCTAATGGAAATGCTCCCTCAAAACATCTAAAGTCTTATGGACACCAAAATGACCCATCAATCTACCACTGTGTGATTTCCTAACCACTCATGCACAAAACAAGCAGGCACACAAATTCTATTGCCAAAAAGTAGAAACCTTCATGTCTATAAAATTTATTAAATGCATCATGCTCATATGCAATATACAAATTAACAAAATCAACATCAGTTGCATAAATATCTTTAAATTTGATCAAATCCTAATAACTTAGATGTAAGTATAGTAATTAAAGCAAATCTCCTAGAGGATGCCTCAGTAACAATCTTTTTCTTACTTTTAGCTTCAATAAATTCTACCCACTTAGCATGCCTTTCATTTAATTTCCCTTGGCCCTTTAAATGCTTCAAAAATTCATGATCAGTATGTATAACATATTTTCTAGAAAGCAAGTAATGTAGCTAAACATCCATTGCATGAACTAAGCCATATAACTCCCTATCACAAGTAAAATATCTAAGCTAGGCACCACTCAACTTCTCACTAAAATATGCAATAAGACGTTTTTCTAGCATTAAAACAACACCAATCCTAATTCCAATTGCATCACATTCAATCTCAATTGATTGCTTTACAATCTACACACATCTGCCAAGTTTCATTTTTCTTTGGAACCAATATCACAAGTACATCATACAAACTCATGCTTTCCCTCATATGTCCACAAGTCCTGTGATGATCCAAAATTTATGAACTTAATTTATCTTGTTTAGGAAGTAGAGCATCTAAAATGTGAATCCAACTTCAACCTAATATTATTTTTCAAATACACATACCATTATAAGTAAGAATTATAAGATTGTATTTATCTTAAGATATTAATACATTTTGGCTAGTCTTATTTGAAACATGACATGATAGTAAAGCCAGTCTTTACAGAATATAAAACATAGAGTGGACCACCATCTCTTGTACAACCAAAGCCAACAAAAGATCTACTTAAAAATTTACATATTTGGTGCCTACATTTTACTAATGTCCTTGCCTTGCTCCTCGCCTTTTGTTCCTAAAGGAATTGAAATAGCTAAAAACATAAGTTGCAAATGCAACTTAGTGAGGCCGGTATCCGTGTGTATATGTTTTCCAATCTGAATTCTAGTTGGCTTATCATTATATTATGCATGCAATGACCAGTACGATAGTAAATAAATCATTTAACAAGATAGGATATAACTAAAGATTGTTGATGCCATCACAATTATGCTGCTGGCCATGTTTAACTTAATAACTCCAAATAAAGCACAACCTTGCCATCGATAGACATGTCCACGATCATGCCAATCCTACGACCTCTTCTCACTATAATAGCTCTAGTCATGCATTTACAGGGAACAGGCCATGACATACACACATTATACTCGACAAGCCCAATGCTGCCTGAATAGTTTGTGCTATGCTCATGTCGAATTGGCTCAATTTCCATAATTTCACAACACAGTACGGTAAACACAATATCAAAGTTAAGAAATCGAGATGAGATAAAATATTACACCTTTATGGGATGGACTAACATGTTCATGTCAATGCACTTCTCAATCATATAGACATACTATGTTGTATGCAGAATGACATGATGATCAGCAAAAGATAATGATGTGAGTGTGTTTTTCTTCTCTCTCCCGCCCTCTCCCCTTTCCTCTCCCCTCCCCTCTCTCTCAGTCATATTTCCATAATAGTCATTTCACATTGTCTTATTTCTTTAGGTTACAACACTCATCGTGCTTTCCCAAATGTGGTGTTTCAAGATAAAGCAAGCCGTTATGCGAGTTGCCTGCCCAAAATAAATAATGAAATTTAATGTAGAGTTCAACCAATATACTTTAGTTAGTGAAATCTATGTACTAAGGGAAAAAAGTAATGAATCCTAAAGCATAATGAATATCCAAGCCCTAACTAGAGAGTATTTCTTCAACTTCATTAACTGTATCCTACATTAACTCTTTTCCTTCCCATTATACATTCCACTTCTTAAGTCTCTTCTATTATTTTATTTCTATACTTCTTCCATAAAATCCATAATTCTATAAAAATGAAATATACTCAATAATAGGATATTTTGATTCTTATTTAAGTATGTCACTCTAACTCTCATCTTCAATCAACTAAAGTATTTTAGTCAAGTACTTCTTCAATTTTTCCTCTATAGTTCTTCCTACTTATCATTTAGTAACTCGCAAATTATAGCAACTAACATTATGCAGTGATTAAGTTTAATACAGCCATAACACTTTTACCTTGATACCAATCCCAAAGTCCAAAGGTTAATTATTGAAATATGATTTTCTTAATTTGATTCTAAACCAACTAGGCATGAATTAAATCCGTCTATTTTTTAATATACTAATAGATTTGCAGCCATTATTTTCAAAAAAATAAGACCTTTATAAGTTCAAACTTCATAAGCCTTTCCACTTGTCAAGCTATCTTAAGTTTATGTCCAACTCTAGTTGACGTTTACCAAAATCATACATGATTTAAACCATAATCTGAATATGTATGCTATAATAAACACATATGATTCCAAAAAAACCACTTTAAATAGCTAAAGAATGCTACTTTTTCAAAGAGTTGGGTTATCCTTTTCCTCTGTTCTAGCTTGCTCCTACTCTTTTCTCTCCCCCATTTCTCCCCTTTTTTCTTTTTTCCATTTTTTTCCTATGTAAATGTCCCAATTTTTCCAATAATGAAGAGAGAAATACCTTTTAATAGGGTAAGGTTAGACTTTGTCAAAATATGTAGCTTCACCTCAAGTTGCCACCTATCATATTTAAGTTATTTACTTTTTGGCATTTAGTTTTAACTCCTTGAATTTGGATAATTTTATTTGTCAAAATAAAATAAAAATTTTAGAATTACCCTTTTGCCCTTCAATAAGTTTAAATTCAAGAATCTTATATCTATAGATGACAAGCTCACTGCAAATTTCTAAAATCAAGTATCCTTTTGTGAATAGTATCATAAAAAAATAAAGATAAAAATAAGCATGAATCTTGAGTAAATATTAGATTGTTAAAAGAATTGGAGGTGTAGTTGTATTCTTAGGTTCTTACACTCTTCCCCCCTTGAAAACATTTAGTCCCTAAAGTCATACCTAATTTTTGAAGCACTCAGGGTAACACTTAAGCATGTTGTCTTTTGATTTCCATGTAGCTTCTTCAATGTTATACTTCACCATAGTACTTTCACTAGAGGGACTCTCCTATTCCTAGCTCTCAAAATTTTCAATCCAAAATACAAATAGGTTTCTCCTCATACAATAGAACTTTGTTAAGCTGAAGTGATTCATGCTTGATTACATGTGATAGGTCCGGATGGCATTTCTTTGAAAAAGAGATATTAAAGATATTGTGTATTCATCCAAGATTTGATGGTAAATCTAACTTATATGCCACATTGCCAATTGTTTCTGTGATTTCAAAGGGACGAAGATAATAAGGGCTAAGCTTCCCACCCTTTCCATACTTCATTAGTCCCTTTTAAGGAGATACCTTGTCTCCCACCGCAAATTCCAAGTTTTTTCTTCTATGATTAGCATAATTCTTTCGATGACTCTATGTTGTTAACATTCTCTCATGAATTATTTGTACAATTTCAATAGCTTCTCGAACTAAATTTGGGAACCCTTGAATTTTCTACTATGTGGTAAGACTTAAGGCTTTATGTTCATCAAAATCCCAATAAATAGGTGATCTATACTTTATTCCATATAATTCTTCATAAGGAGCTATCTTGATGGTTGATTGAAAACTATTATTATATGTAAATTCACCTAGTAGAAGATTTTTGTCCCAATTCTCTTGAAAATCTAGTGCACAAGCATGAAGCATATCCTCAAGTATTGTATAGTCCTTTTAGATTACCCATCCATTTGTGGGTGACTGGTAGTATTAATCTATAACTTGGTTCCTAGAGTTTCTTGAACTTTCTTCCATAGTCATGACAAGTACCTTAGATCTAGATCTGAGATAATACTGATAGGTACCCCATGTAGCCGAATAACCTTATCGTTATATATCTCTATTAGTTATTCCACTATATACCCATATAAACTGGTAAGAAGTGGGCTGATTTAGTTAGTTGATCAATAATGACCCAAACTAAATCATGCCCCTTTCTAGTTCGAGGTAGCCTAGTAACAAAGTTCATGGTTATTATTTCCAATTTCCATTCTGGTATTGGCAATGGTTGGAGAAGCCTTGATGGTCTTTGATGTTCAGCTTCCACTTGTTAGCATACTAAACATTTTGCTACATATTCTGAAAACTTAGTTCCTAGAGTTTCTTAATCTTTTTTCCACCAAGATAATACTGATAGGTACCCTATGTAGCTGAATAACCTCATCTTTATGTATCTCCACTAGTTATTCAACTATATACCCTATATTAACTAGCAAGAAGTGGGCTGAATTAGTAAGTCAATCAATAAAGACTCAAGCTGAATCATGCCCCCTTTCTAGTTTGAGATAGCCCAGTAACAAAGTCCACGGTTATTGCTTCCCATTTCAATTGTGGTATTAGCAATGGTTGGAGAAGCCCTGATGGTCTTTAATGTTCACAACTTTCATTGGTAGGCATACTAGACATTTTACCACATATTCTGAAATCTCCCTTTTCATATTGTTCCACCAGTAGTGTGGCTTCAAGCCTTGATACATTTTATTACTGCCTGGGTGGATACTATAGCAAAATCGATGAGCTTCATCTAAAATTTCATTTTTCAAATCATTATTTTGTGGTATGAAAATTCTACCTTGAAATTTCAAAACTCCTTTCAAGTCTACTTCAAATAAAGAGTCTCTCATACCTTTATGGTCACTTTGAGGTATTTATATTCCACATCTTGTTCTTGTGCGACAGCAATTCTCTCCAGTATGTCAGGTTGTATTTGCAAATTGGCAAAAAATATCCTTGTCTCTTAACTCTCACTAAATTCCATGACCTAATATTTTCTAGCATCCTTCACTCTTTAGCCATAATATTGGCTAAGTTGATCTTTCTGCTTAGAGCATCTAGAACAATATTTATTTTTCTTGGGTTACATTGAATTAAGCATTCATAATCCTCTAGGAATTCTATCTACCTTCTTTGCCTCATATTTAACTACTTTCATGAAAATAAATATTTGAGGCTCTTATGATATGTGAATATAATAAAAGATGCTCCAGAAAGATAATGTCTTTCCTAAGATGAAAACAATAGTGGCAAGCTCTAGATCATGTAAAGGGTAATGTTTCTGGCATGGTTTTAATTACCCTGATGCGTAAGCAATAACTCTTCTATTTTACATTAGAACATAACCTAATCCTTCCCCAAAAGCATCTATGTACACTATGAAATTCTCATTCCCAGCTAGTAAGGCTAGCAGTAGAGCAGTCGTTAGCCATTTCTTAAGTTTTTCAAAGCTGGTCTTATATGTATCATTCCAAACAAATGGTGTATTTTTCTTAGTGAGTTTGGTTAATGGTGCTACTATCTTCTAGAAATCCTTGATGAACCTTTGATAATATCCAGTAAAGCCTAGGAAACTACAAATTTTTGTAACTGCTCTGGCCTTTTCCATTCAATTATTGCCTGATTTTTGGTAGGTCAGGTGCTATTCCTCCTTCAGAGATGATATGACGTAATAAGGTAACTTGGTTGAGCCATAACTCACACTTGCTAAATTTAGCACAAAGCTTATTTTCTCTAAGAACTTGTAGCACCACCCATAAGTGTTGTTCATGCTCTTGCTCAGTCTTAGAGTATACTAGTATGTCATTGATGAAGACAACTGCAAATTGATCCAAAAATGGTTGAAAAATGCAATGTATGAGATCCATAAATGTAGCCGGTGCATTTGTTAATCTAAAGGGCATGACTAAGAACTTAAAATGCCCATATCTGGAATTGAGGGTTGTTTTTGAGATATCCTCCTCTTTGATCCTCAATTGATAATACCCTAGTCTTAAATCTAATTTTGAATACACTCGAGACCCTTGTAGCTCATCAAACAGTTCATCAATATTTTTTTATGGTGACATTATTAAGTCCCCAATAATTTATACACATGCATAACGACCTATCTTTCTTTTTGACGAATAAAATTGGGGCACCCCATGGAAAAGTACTTGATTGAATAAAGCCTCATTTTAACGAGTCTTGTAGTTGGGTTTTCAACTCCTTTAGCTCTGCCCAGAATTTCTCTCAGCACCACCTTATCTTTTAAATTGTTAATCTTATAAGCTATATATCCTTGATCCTCTTTCCATAAAATCTTAAGGGCTTGAGCAATGGATATAATCAGCATATCTAAAATTCCTCGATTCCCAACAATTTCTACATCTGACTGCCCAGGTACACAAAATTTAACCTATCTTAGCTCAGCAATCAAGTTGGGCATGATGTGATGACAACCAATCCATTCCAAGTGTAACATCATAACCTTAGGTTGATAATACGATTAGATTAGCAAGAAAACTTCTATCGCCAATCTCAATTCTACACAATTTAAGCACCTTTTGCTCCTTCTACTATACCTTTGAAACTTATATATGATGTACTTATATTTTAAAGTCTAATTGCATTTTGAAATATGTAGATGACACCCCAAAAAAGAACATGGAGTAGACAACAAAATACTTAATTCCTGACATTTATAGGGGAATAAGATTTAGAAGAGCAAGGGGAAGAATCGGTACCTACAAGGAATGATAGAGAAGATCGTCTAGCGACTATATTAGAACAATTTACTCAGGTGATACAAAATGAACTTAGACAAGAGCGAGTACAACCTAATTTAAATCAAAATCTGAATATAAATGCTATAATAAACACATATGATTCCAAATAAACCACTTTAAATTGCTAAAGAATGCTATCTTTTGAAAGCAAGAGTTAGGCTCTCCTTTTCCTCTATTCAGGCTTGCTCTTTCTCTTTTTCTCTTCCCCATTTCTCTCTTTTTCTTTGTTCCATTTTTTCCTACATAAATGTCCCGATTTCACTAATAATGAAGAGAGGAATACTTTTTAAGGCATAAAGGTTAAACATGGTCAAAATATATAGCTTCACCTCAAGTTGCCACCTATTATATTTAAGCTATTTACTTTTTGGTATTTAGTTTTAACTCCTTGAATTTGGACAATTTTATTTGTCAAAATAAAATAAAAGGCTGAATTTCAGCTAATTATTTCAACATCCTACACAAATTTTAGAATTCTCCTTTTGCCCTTCAATTAGTTTAAATTAAAGAATCTTATATCTATAGACGACAAGTTCCCTCCAAATTTCTAAGATCAAGTATCCTTTTATGAATAGAATTATAACAAAATAAAGATAAGAATAAGTATGAATCTAGAGTAAAATATTAAATTTTTAAAAGAATTGAAGGTATAGTTGCATTCCTAGGTTTTTACAAGTTTGATAGTGTACGCATTAGCTTTTAACTTTTGCTTTGATAGATCTTTCCTCTTGAAGAGACCTTTTGCCTAACTAATTATGTCCTTTTTTTAATACCCATTTCTAGGTGTAATACCCTTAAACTAAAAAACCCTTCTTTTGCAAAAATTGCTCAAGCACTTGGTATATGGTCTATTATGCCTTATAATTCAGGTGATACTTGTAATCAAATGATAAAGATTTCAATGGCTTCCTTTCTGAATGGTGATTAGATAAGGATTTGATCAAGAGCAAGGAGATTCAATTATTTAACCTAAGCGAAAAGTGCCAGTTTGAGGAAAGAGCATCTTTTGGTCCTGTGAATGGGCTTGGAAGATTCATGATCTTACATTAGAATGAAAGATAGGATACGGACATAGGTGATTGGCTTGGTACCATAATTGGCATTCCTTCCTTTCTTAGGTCTCTATGCTTTGTACACTTGACTTTTTATCAGACATAAAGGATTTCATCTTGCTTTGGACTAAGAATCTTCAAACCCTTCAAATAATTCAAAATCATACTTAGAATTTTATCTGATAAAAGTACTTCTTTTTTTGCCACTCACCCTTTGTCACAACATAAGGTTAAGTGCCTTCCTTTTGATTAGTTCTCTGGCAACAAATGGAGGAATTGAATATGCATTTATGTGCTACGCATAATTTACATTTGTTATCTTTTTCTTGGTTTGCAGTAGTTCAGTCTTTTACAGATATAGCAAGCATACTTACTGCATGAGATCCCTTGTCTTAGGTATTTATTAATGTAATGGAGAAAAGTTTACTGCATAGATCTGCATTTGTACATATTTTTTCCCTAGATGACTTAGTTTTAGTTTACATGCTCAGTTGTTGTAATCAAGTTCAGGTAATCTGTCCTCCTGGTAGTCCTTAACTCCCTATTCTTATGGTACACATATATCAAAAGGTGAAGCTGCAGAGCTAAGGGTGAAATGCCTTTCTTTTCTTCTAGAGAAACTGAAGGATGGATAGATTATTTATTTTTGCATAGAAGAAATTAAAATATAATTAGAAACATTTCTTGAATGATAAGAGATGTTCTTGTTTCTTTGACATTTGACTAATCCAATTATTTAAACTTGGATCCCACTTTTGGCACAAGTGTTAAATTAAGGTCCCATGCTGTGATGTTCTTAGTAAATCATTCACTTTTATAAGTGCTTATATTCTATGTGAGTTTGTCAAATGTTTCAAGTATGGAAATTTCATCTTTGCAGCGATTATGGGTCTAATATATTTTCTGTCGAAATTCTTCTCACTTTAGCTCTAACTGTTGTCACCTTTCTCTTGGTTTGCAATGGTTCAATCTTTTTATTGGCTTGCTTTCTTATCGTGCGAGATCCCTTATCTTAGGTATCTTAACTAATGTGACAGAGAGAAGTTTACTGGCTAAATCTATATTTGTACACGAGGCATTCCTTATTTGCTGGATGGACTTAGTTTCAGTTTACCTACTTAGGTTTAGTTGCCTTATCCTCATGGTCCTTAACTCTGTTCTTCAAGTACAAATTTATCAAAAGGTGAAACTACAGAGTTGAAGGTGAAATACCTTTGGAATAAATAAGAAGGAATAAATAATCACTAGTGGTCATGGAAGCTTTTAGTGCTTTCACGATGTGAGTTAATAATTGTGGCAGAAGGTTGAACTTGGTTTCTTCCAGCATTTCTATGATGTATTGACATATTTTAACCATTCATGTTATTTTTCATGTACTAACTCTATTGTTGTATTCACCTTGAATTCCAGCACCTAACAATCACAAGAAAATCTTGAGGGTGATGCATGTTATACAACTTAACAAACCTATTATTTCCCTCTTCAAACTACTTTATATTGGGCTTGATATCACATATTTTTGTGCTTATGTTTATTAAGTTTGTATATTCTTAGTATACGTATGCATTCACCTCAAACTTGAAGTTATTCAAACTAAATATCTAAGCAAGTTTGATTTATTTGATGCAAATATTCAACCTTTATTTTCTTTTATTTTTGTTTCCTTATTTTCCACCTTTACACTACTAGATGTTAAATTAGTTGAATTGGATCTTATTTTTATAGATAGACATAATGGATTTGTTAGGGTCAAAATTTTCATTTGAAGCAAACAAAGAAATACAATTTACCTGGTGACGTCATACTTCAACGTCCAACTTCAAGTGGGGAAGCTTGCTCCCTCTGCATTATTTTCTCTAGTTTCCAGTACTAAAATCTTTTGTTGCTATATCAAGCTCTAAAGAGGTATCACGGGTTTTGTACCATAATCTAACTTGGAGGTATTGATTTTTAGTTGTTAGCAATTGTGATCATCCCCTAGTGCATTGATGCTTTTGACTTGTTTGCTCGTAACACCTCCTTCTATCTGCTGTAAAACTATTGTTATCTTCTTTTTCTTCTTCTTCTTCAACGTAATTTGACTTAGGAGTTAAGTCAAAGGTTAGTTAATTAATTAAATTAAAGAGTTTAATATAATTGATGGGAAGAATGGACTTTGGAGGGAAAATTCAAATGAAGTGTTCATTTGAATTAGCATCTTAATTAATTTGGAATTAGATTTCAAATATAATTAAAATACAGAAAATTCAAATTTGAATTTAATTTGCCACCTTGGCACCCCACTTGACCACCCTCCTCATGGAAAGTGTGATGCTACCTTGGAATCACACCATTCAGCATCTATATATAGATAGATAGATAGATAGATAGATAGATATATATATATACATATATATATATAGAGAGAGAGAGAGAGATCGGCCATCATCACAAGTGGTGTTAAGAACTAGATTCTTCGCAATTCCCTCCAAAACCTTTTGCAAGCATTGCATTCATGTGTTGAAAGCTTTGCTCTCTTCTTCTTTTTCCTAACCTAAAATTAGCCTCCACCATAGTAAATATCCTTTCTTATTTTAGTTTATAGATTTGATATTTTGGAAGATTTAATTGGCGTGTAGATTATAATGATAGAGGCAAATAAGAGAGTTTGCTTGATTTGGAGATCCACCTGCATAGAGTCTGATTTTGCGATTTTCTAAACGATGTTCTAGAATGATTTTTGATCCAAATTTTTTATAGTGAGTTATTCAAGGTGTTTATAATTTCCATTAATTTTCTTGGAATTTTTAGAGAAGTTTTGGTTGGGCAATTTTTTCACTCTTCCAGTCATGCCAGTAGCAAATAATTTCTAGAATTATGACAAGTTCACAAGTCTCTCCTTAACTTTTTATTTTCAAGGTACTGCTCTCACAAAATATGAACCCCTAGCATGATTTGATCCTTGGTATGCTTTTAAGAACTAGTTAATTTCATTCTTTTGAAGTTTTGATAATTAGATCCTAGTGCCTTACTTACTTTCAAGTAGTATCGGAGCCTAAATCATGTTTAGATTTAGATTTTCTTTGGATGATTGATTCATGTGACGGATTAATTTAGATCAACAATTCTCAGTTCATATAATAGATTGCAGTGTTTGGTTGATGTTGTGTGTGGTTTCTTGATTGATGAATTAAAAGCATGCTATTATGTAATTTAAGTGTTAATTCATATAGTTAGTATGTTTTAATTAATAGTGATCAATGTTGAATGTTGATTTGGTATTAGTTGATGTTATATGTTGATGTAGCATATTGATGATTGATCAAAAGAGTTTAGGTCATTTTTTAATCCAATTTGACTGGAGTTTTATTGGAGATTTTGAAGAATATGACTCTAGTTTTAATCTAGTTTTTGAAAGCATGTTTGAGCACTTGAATTTTCACTTTTAAAAGTGATTTGAATTTGTAAATTCATCTAAGATGTGTATTTTGATGTTGAGAACATGTGCTAGATTTATTATTGCATGAAAGTTGAGTGGAAAAAGGCCAAAACAAGGGCTGTCGAGCATTGGCCAGGTGCTATGCACATGGTCCGACTTGTGCCCAGGTTAGGTGGCAACCTCTGAGTTCAATGTTTTCGTGCACTTTGAGCCAATTTTTCAACTCCTTTGATGCTCAATTTAGTTTTTCACTACACACATTAGATGCATAAGTGTTGTGCAAATCCTCAAAATTATGTTTGACATTTCTTAATGCTTTTAAAATTGATTGAAGTTAATCTCCTTATTATGAGATAAAGGTTATGCTTGTCCAATTATTTGTTTAACAGATAAGCATTTAATTTTTGGAATTAATTATTAATTCTATATTTATTTATTATTCATTTAATTGTTGAATGGGTTGGAATAGTGGCCCGCAAGCCAATTAGATTGGCCTTGTAAACTATTTCATTGTAAGATAGTCTTGATTGAATGATATTCATTATTTAGCTACCTTCATCTTATGCTCTTCATTTACTTCATTTGCATTTGGATAAAGCCTCCAGATCACACAAGACTACGGGACTTGGCCATGCATTGGGAGGTGATCATGGAATAAGTCCTACACAATCGTGGCCTTAAATCTTTCAAGTCATAGGATCTTATGAGACAAAGCATCTAAGATCCGGATAGACTTGCACTAATGATGCATAAATCTAAGGGTTGGATGTTACTCCATTCTATGAGCAATCCCATATGAGATATGGATGCATGTTAATGGGTGCTTATTAGAGAACAAGGCACTAAAAACCCACTTAGATATTTCATTAGATAGCCGTAGTGGCAGGTCAGTAGTGGCAAGCTCTCCTGCTTATGCCAGCGCATATTATTAGTCCTTTAACTTGAGGGTCGATGATAACCTTGTGTTTGGCCCTTATGATTTAACTCTTCCTTGGTCTCTTAATGGGCCACTTAGGTAGAGATTGGACATAAGTTGCTAGACATGGTGATTTGTGAGATCCAAGATGGAAACCAACTCCTTATTTTTGTGAAGGGCGAGTACAACTCCTATGTGTTTTATAATAATTGATTCCTAAAAATTCTTGTGCAAGGTGATGTGATAATTTGGGAAGGCATTTCCAGAAATGAGGTCATAAAGGGAATCAAACATTAAAAATAGAAACATAGCATCCAGGCTATTAGGGAGCTGACTAATATCTTGTCTTAGGCCTCTTTTAGGAGATAGGAGACAAAAGGACTATATTTGTATGGTACGCATAATGTTAGAATGGTTCTTTAAGAGCACACATTTCAACCAATTAGTTGGGCTTCATGGGCTTGAGGTTGGACATCGACCATGGAAATTGTGCATTCTTCAATTAATAAGATTAATTGAATTGAGTCATTAGTTAAAGGAGTATAGACTAATGTGAATATTTGACAATCAATAAATCACAAAAGTTGTTAGCCCATATCCAATGAATGATAGAACCTAATGGGTCACACATAAAAGCCAATATCATGGTCCATTGAAGAAAGGAGAATTTTTTAAAAGTTAGAAAATTCATAACCCATTTTTTGAGGAGGGAAAATTATAGTTATTTTGACTTGATCAATTTAAATGTTAAATTGATCAAATTAATTTAAGAGTTAAATTAAGATCAATTAATTAAGGATTAATTAATTGATGTCACATGACTATCAATTGGTCAAAATTAATTTAAGGTTTAAATTGATTTTGACTAGTTTAAATAGTTAAGCATTTTAACTTAAGAGTTAAGTCAAATTTTTATTAATTAAATTAAAGTGTTTAGTTTAATTAAGTTGGAGAGTTAATTTTTGGAGAGAATAATTAAATGAATGGTTCATTTGATGTGAATTAGAATTTAATTGCAAGACATTTCGTAAGATGAAATATATGTTTCAATTAATATTCTTATTCACTAATCACAAGTTAGTGGCCACCTTGGCAAGGACACTTGGCATTACCTCCTCGAGGATGGTGTGTCACCATCCTATATGTAGATATAGAGGAGTGGCTGAACAAGGGGAGCAAGGACGTACATGATTAGTGTGATTTCTCCCGACCAAATTGTGCAGTGGGAATCTAATTTTGTTAGTGTCTCAATATTTTTCTCCAACTCCCTCCACCCTCCATCTCCATATTCCCAGCCATTCTTTCCTCATTCTCTACAGATATTCTAGCCATTATGTAGAGAATAGGCCATAAATTTGGTGTGTGGACATTTACATTAGAGGCAATCTATTTTGGTTGCTCTTCCTCTTGATTAGAGTACTTTCTGGCAACCGATTCTTGCTTGTTCCAGGAGTACCTCTAGTGTTCTAATTTGGCTGAATTCTAAGCTGTAGAATCTTCAAAGGGTTTAGGAATTTCAGTAAAAATTTCATCCAAAATGGAGTCAATCTAAGAAAAAATCCATGGTGATTCTGCTGCGCCGGTGAAGAGCCTGTTTGACGGTTGGAGAGAGTTTTCTCTTGCTCTTCATTTTTCTGTTATCACCAAGGTATTTTCGTCTTCTAAATTTGAATTTCATTCATGTCTAGATGCTTGTGGTGTTGTGTGGGCTAGTTTATTTAGTTTTTCTTTTTTCTTTTTGGAAAATATTTAGATCCTAGTGCCACACATAACTTTACAATGGATGATGAATGAATGGGGATGATCATGAGCCTTTTAATATTGATTTTATTTATTTCAATTTGTTGAAATGGGTTGCATTAAATGGGGCTTGCATGCCTCTTATTCTATCTTGTAAAAGTTATGAAAGTAGAATTACTAAAAGTGAGGTTTTTTTTTTTCTTGTAAAAGTTGCAAGGAGCAAAGAGGATCCAAGGAGACTTGAAGACCCATGAATGTATGGGATACACTCATGTAATAGCTTAGTTTAATCAACTGAGTGATGCACCTATGGCTCTAAGTGCATCACTTGGCTAGGCTCATGGTCATCCCACCCTCGGAGCATGCTAGGCACATTTACTTATTTATGTTGTCCATATCTTATTGATGTATAAGATGCATAATTAGGACATAGAGAACCTAAATAAGAAGATAAAAATAATGAGATCTTTGCAAGCAAAAAATCCTCCACTTAGAATGTCTAAGTATTTTTCAAATATTAAGCTAAAATGGATATAAATTAAAAGAGTTTTAATTATTCCAAGCCTTCTACCAATAGTATATATCATGATGATCCTTGTATGATATATATCCAGTCATGAGGGTCACACTTAGGTGGAAAGTTGTGATCATATATTTTGCATGAGTTGCACCTTTGATTTGGGAACACCCATACATTTATACACTCAGTCAAAGGGGATGTTGTGGCACTTGTCTCGAATCAAAGCTTGATTGATAGGTTTAACTTAACACTGAGTAATGCAGAGGTCATCCATCAGGGAATCTACATGAAATGGTGAGGCAAAATATATTAAAAGCTGCATGAGATACAATTAACAAAATTTGCTTACCTTTAGATTACTCTTGGATATATATCTGGTCATGTGGGTCTACTTGCAAGTCCTTAAGATCTTGATTCTCACTGGAAAATATGATTTCCCAAATTCTTCTTGAGGGTGAAGGATTTGATAAAATAATGGGAGAAAAACATGCTCGAAAGACCATGAACATGTTTTAATATCAAATTCAATCAC